>QGSO01000360.1:36874-68928 GCA_011037825.1 Carya cathayensis | reverse complement strand
TATAATACGTACTCCACAGTTGTTGTGGCCCCACGTATACACGTAACATAAATTATAATACGTACTCCACAGTTGTTGTGGCCCCACGTATTATACGTAACATAAAATATAATATGTACTCCACAGTTGTTGTGGCCCCACGTATACACGTAACATAAATTATAATACGTACTCCACAGTTGTTGTGGCCCCACGTATTATACGTAACATAAAATATAATATGTACTCCACAGTTGTTGTGGCCCCACGTATACACGTAACATAAATTATAATACGTACTCCACAGTTGTTGTGGCCCCACGTATTATACGTAACATAAAATATAATATGTACTCCACAGTTGTTGTGGCCCCACGTATACACGTAACATAAATTATAATACGTACTCCACAGTTGTTGTGACCCCACGTATTATACGTAACATAAAATATAATACGTACTCCACAGTTGTTGTAGCCCCCCGTATTATACGTGTCACAAATTGCTATGTAACAGATAATTATTCATTAGAAATTAAATCATGCGTAACAGATAAACATGTAATGACATTGCATGACATGGCATATATGATAACATACATACATAAATTGTAGTTCCCTTACCCATCACACATACACAATAAACTGATAGTAAGTTAGAAGCTAACTTATTTCAATCGTCGCGTTCTATGAGAATAAATCGCGAAACACGAGGAACTGCACAACAGCTGGAAGAGGAAAACTCAAGTCCTTAAGATTTTCAATTCTGAACTCAATTGCCATATTGTGAGCACTTGCAACACCACGGGTAACTTGAGATTTCACTATACTCGAAAGAGATAATTTGACTTCAGAAAGCCTTTGCATTAAATCAAGTTCATTAAAATTATCAATAACAACCAAACAAACAACACCTTTCTCAAACCATATACTCTTAGCCATAGTCAACCACAAGATAACACCCGTCACCCCGGACTATAAGCCAAATCACCACTATTTCGGGATACTGTCATACAGTTTCCCAACACTACACCATACACTTCACACTTCTCTGTTACGCCATCCAACCCTTCGTGACACGCCATCCGGTGTTTCACGACTTAGTACAGAGTACACTCACGTGAACTCTTTTCCATCCACACTACAACCCACATCGCTACGATACACGCCTCACGGTGCATCGCTATGCGACACGGAGTATGCGCTACGCGTACTTCCTTCGCTACAACACTCATCATCACGATGCATCGCCATACAACACGGAGTACACTCCATGTGTACTCCCTTCCTTCTACGTCACACATCACTATAGCGCACATCGCACGGCGCATCACTGCATTACATAGGATACGCTACACGCGTACTCTCTTCACACTACACGCCGTATCACAACTACGGCATCCATCTCACGCCCATACTTCACAGCACAGTCCACAAAACTACAAAATCAAGCCCAACACTTCACAACCACACTTCCCTTCACAACTAGGCAGCGAACTCCACAAATACAACTACACAGTCCACAAACCAATCAACTAACTACTTTAAACGTAAATAAGTAGAGATAGAGGGTTAGACCATCGACGGGATAACCTGTGCATCGCTCGCTGCTCGTCACGAACATGCGTCGGAGGAACGTACGTGGCGGTAACACCGCGTACGGTGGCTGTCCACCACATAAAGTCGTAGTTTGGGGCTGAGAAAAGCTAAGCGTGGCCTTGGAAGGCTCATGGTCGCCTTGTGATGGTCAAAGGTGGCGGAGCACGGCGGCATCACGCCATGAACAGTAAAACCGAATGGTGGGAGGAGGCGTGAGGTAGCGAAATGCCATAGAACTTCATGGCAAGCTAGGGAAAGGTAGATGAACATGTGGTGGAGCTGTGGTGGCGAGGTGGTGGTCGTACGGCGGCTAATGGCGGTGGATCGGCCGTTTGAAGCCATTTTCGGCCTTGGAGAGTGAGGGAGAGTGAGAGCTCTACAAAACTCTGTTAGCCATGAAATTTTTTGGAGAGGTTCATGGTGATGAGAGGAACAAAATGGTGGTGGTGAAACACCACGGGTGTCCGTGCATGGTGGTGCACGATGGTGCAACCGAAAGTGTGATTTGAGAGACCCATATGAGAAAGAGTGAGAGTTAGAGAAAAAGAAGGACATGGGGAGGAAGCTCTTGACATGGTGGTTCTAATGGTGGTGCTTGGTGGCCGGTTTGGCCGTGTATGGTGGTCCAAAATGGAGGAAAAGCCATTAAGACCCATTTCTTTGGAGGGAGAAGGAGAGAGAAACGGTGGCCGGTGTATCTCACCACCGGTGAGGTTGTGTTCGCCGGTGAGGGAGGTGAGGCATGGTGGCCGGAGGTGGCGCCGGCTGGGTGGCTTGACTGAACGGACATGGAGGAGCTATCATATGTGTAGTCGGCCATGGAGAGAAAGAGAGGAGAGAGAAGAAGAAAAGAGGAAAAAAGGAAAAAGTGAAGGAAAAAGGGTAGGGGCCTAGGTAATTAACTTCAATCCTACGCTTCGGGATCCTCAAATAATCCAACGATAAGTTTAAACACTGATTTGAAAACGCGTAAGTGTTTTATTTAAACACTACGAGAAATTAAGGTAGAATATTATTTTATAAACTAAAGTTTATAAAATAATATTTTCTCATCATTATTTAAAATGATAAAATACCGTTAATTAATCGAAGTGGATAAAATCATTTAAATTAATAAAACACTTAATTACAACACTGAGAGGAATTAAGATAGAATATTATTTTATAAACTAAGGTTTATAAAAAATAATATTTCTTCATCATTATTAAAATGATAAAGTATCTTTAATCACTCAAAGAGGATAAAACCATTTAATTTAAATAAGAGTTTTCAACGTAAAATTAAACCTCTTAATATCTTAAAACAACTAAAATATTTAATCTAAGTAATTATCCACAATTATAATATTTTCAGAGCTCATTAAATTATTATAATTGTGCTACTTTAAAAACAAGCTTATCTAATACTTTGAAATCCGGTGGATAAGATCCGGAATACGCCATCGAGGTACAACGCTTAGGATAATTCTGTTCATGATTTTACAGTTGTCGGTGAAGAACAAAATAACGTGATTTACGGAAAAAGATAAATTATGCACGTGATTTCGGGTGAGGGTAGAGACGAGAGAGATATGGTGATTGCTGTCGGGAAAGAATCCAAAACTGATTGCCGTGCTGTCTAAAATATGCGAAATAAAAGGAAAGAGAAGGGTGAGGAGATAAGGTTAAATTTTAGCGGGCTGTTACAATATGCATGATTAATGATAAACATGAGATGCATGCAATGATATGCAGAAAAAAAAAAATCTGTATTTGTCTCCCATCTAGGTTCCCCAAAACTTTTCAGAAAAACTTTAATGTAGATTTTTTTTGGAGAACGTTTTTTCACTTTAACTAACAAAAGTACCATAACATTTCATCATTATTAGCAATTCATACTTAATTGTAACATCATAATGTATATGGTATCTTCATAGTTCCCTATATGTACTGTGAGCACTTGTTGGTGACCGTAGTAAACTCACATTAAAACTACATTGTCTGCAGACTCATCCTCAATGCATTGATAACATAGCATAACATCATAACATGTACACCCGCTTTAGGTGTCATAATATTTGTCTTCGCTTTGGTGTTCTTTAAAAGGAATCCATTCGAAGCTTATTGACTATTTTTTATCAACTCATGGGTTACCACTCCATTCTTAAACACTCCAGAGTGGATAGAGGAGTTCTACTGGGAAAACTCTCGATCCTAGCTTTTGGGGTCGTGAAAAAATTTGTTTTCATGCTAATGCTTAAAAAATGTATTTCGTAACATGTGCATATGTTGCAAGCTTTAATGTGAAAATGACATTTATATGCAATATGCTAAAAATAGGGAAAATCTCACATGTCATGTAAACAAGTAATCAAATGCTCAATAATGCATCATATGATGTTTCATGATCAAAAATGAAATTTCATATGAATGTGGTGTTTACACAAGAATCATAAATAAATCATCTAAGAATAAGTTAGAAGCTAACTTAACTTCTCGAGTTTGGAAATATCATAGCAGCTAAAATCAAATTCATACTAAATTAGGATTTGTACTACTACGGAAGACATTCATAATCAAAATGTTTCAAAAATGCATATGTACAAAAATACTCCTAAACTCTAAAAAATTGCCACGAAGGATTTAATTTTTCACTATTTGCAAACAAACCTCAAATTTAACCGAACTTCATGGACCTCATATTTTTCATATTCTAAAATTATCTATATCCTTAGAATTGTAAAATTCAAAGCGGAACTAGCTCAAACATACACAACTCATGGCATGCACTCTAGTTGATACCTAAGTGTACTTTCAACCATTGATCCCTATAAATGCATGCATATACAATTTTCTTAAATCATGATAGTCCTTAATGACATGATAAATGCTATATTTTAGGAGAAAAAGTTTATCCCAACACTTAATCATAGCTAAAAACCTTAATCATCTATTAATCAAACATGATGCTCTTAGCCTAAATCACAAAGGCATGCTTTGAAAATTCAACCAAAACATGTATTTTCATTCTTATCCCAATCATAAGGTCTACCAAATGCTCATTGATCAAGCCAATGTAAAATAAATCAAAACTTCATAAAATAAGGATGATTTAATCAGAACCGTGCATGCTTGGATGATCAGCACAAGGTAGAATTAAAATCTATCATGGCATACTTCTAATCTCAAAATAAAACCTTCAATGATCATTCTAAGACATTAAAAAATCATGTCAAAATATGCTAAGACATGCCATAGCTAAAATTTTCACATAAAACAATTTAAATACTTAATATGTCCTTAATGAACTTGGTTTCGAATTAAGCATGGTGGTAACCTTTTCTAAACTCAACCAAATTCCACTTCAACACTTAAAAGTAAGACTTTACATGTAAACTGAGATCTAGGGTAAGAAAACTTACAATTTTTGTAGCCCTTAAATCTCCAACTTCACTCAAGAACTCTCAAGAACTTTGCTTAGTTTCATTCTATTGCTCACTGAGGGGGAGAAATGCTCTCAAGACTCAAGAGAAGGCTTGGAGGAGTGGTGTGGAGAAATGAGGAAGTGAAGAAGGTATTTATAAGCTTCAAGAGGGGAGGGAGACATTGGTTTTGGCTCCAAGGAAGTGAATGTGAGTGGTAGATGTTAGAATATACAAACTCATATTGAAGCTTTGGAGTTGAAGTCAAGGGAAGCTAAACAGAAAAGAGCAAAGGATGATGAGCTTTCTAAATGACAACTAAATTAAGTTCAAATGCAGATGAGATAAATTAGTCAAAGTTAGTTAGCATACGTGTCTATAAATAGAAATGATGTAAAGAAAGTCTATTTGTGACGCCCCCAAATTCTGCTTGGGATTGAACGGACATTTGAAGCGTCGAGACATGCAACACAAGGTTACCTGCCCCCGTTCATGACATATAAGATGCAATGTTCCTAACATGCATCTAGCATTATGCAATATTCGCAGCGGATAATTTTTTTTTCTTTAGCAATACTATGCACCAAACTAAAAATATCCCAAATACTTGAAACATATTTCATACATAAAAACATACTAAAAAGCCGTGATCACTACACTAGTCCAAAATGGTTGTGATCAAAAGAATACTTGAGATACAACTCCAAAAGTACAAGTAGTAACCTAAGTTAAATACTATACCATCATCAACATCGCACCGTAGCCTAGATGACCGTATTCAGATGGTCAGATTCCAATTCTTCTTTGGGTCCTGTAACAAGATCTACCATTCGGGGGGAATGGTAGTTGGGACTACCACAGTGAGATTTGATTACAAATCTCAGTAAGTTAACATAAAACTCACACACAGGTTAAAGATGCATGCATGGCAGTAAAAGCATAAATGCATAAGTAAAGTCGTACATAAGCATAGCATAACTTGACATATAACATGACATAACCATAACTTAAACGTGAACTGAACTTGACTTAACATGACATGAACTTGAGTTTAAAACATAACATGGACTTGAAATGTAGCATGAACGTAAACATGCATAACATAAATATGAACTTGAAAATAACATAAACTTGAACATATCATGACATAAACGTGAACTTGAGACATACTGTAAACGTGAACTTAACATGATGTGAACATGAACTTGGAACATAACTTGATCATGAACATAACATGTACGTGTACATAACAAAACATGAACTTGATCTGAAACTTGACTTATCATGCACTTGATCTGAAACTTGACTTAATACGTACTCCACAGTTGTTGTGGCCCCACGTATTCTACGTGTCACAATTGCTGTGTCTCACGTAGTGTATGCTCCACAGTTGTTGTGGCCCCATACTTCATGCTCCACAGTTGTTGTGGCCCCATGAATACACGTAACATAAAATATAATACGTACTCCACAGTTGTTGTGGCCCCACGTATATACGTAACATTAAATATAATACGTACTCCACAGTTGTTGTGGCCCCACGTATTCACGTAACATAAAATATAATACGTACTCCACAGTTGTTGTGGCCCCACGTATTATACGTAACATAACATGTCTTATCTTTCTTAATGCATGAGATATTAATTAATATCATATACTTTTCTAACATGGCGTATACTTGTAAATGACACAATATGATTTAATCATAACATTTCATGGCATACTTAACATGGCATACTTATAACATACATCATTGTATGATAGAAAAGATTATGTAACAGATAATTATTCATGAGAGATTAAATCATACGTAGCAGATAAACATGTAATGACATAGCATGACATGGCATATACGATAACATACATACATAAATTGTAGTTCTCTTACCCATCACACATACACAATAAACTGATAGTAAGTTAGAGGCTAACTTACCTCGATTGTCACGTTCTACGAGAATAAAGTGCGATATACGAGAAACTGTAAAAGGTCATTCTAAAAGTTAGAAATTTAATTACTAACAATTAGAAACATGGAAACAAGTTATCTTAGAGTAAAATTATCATTTTACCCTCTACATGTGGGAAAACGACCATTTTACCCATAACTTAAGGATTTCATATCCTAACTCCAAAAAATTCCAAAATTTACATTCCTCATGTAAATTTTGTTCTAAACTCAAATATCAACTCAGAAAAATTTAAAACAAAACATCACTATGGAAAACACACTATGGCCGAAACATCCATAGGCCATTTCTCTTGATTTTTGTTACAATTCCTTCCAACTTCAAAACTCATGCTTAAACCAAAATTTTACAACAACATCTTCCAATCCTAAGTTTAAAACCATACTTAAAACATCCATTTAGAAAAAGCTAATAATCAACACCAAACTTTTTTGTAAAAAGATCAAAACACTTGAATCACAAGCTTTGTCCTTAAATCAAAACATCTCCAAGAATTCCAAAAAATCAAATCTTACTTCTAACATATTCATAACATCATCCTCAGATAAACCATGCTTTAAATCATCAAACTAAAGTCACCAAAATCACAAAAATAACACTTGAGTTTTTGATTTTACACTTAGTCCAAAAACAGAAACTTTTTCTTAACTAGCTTTGATAAATCTCTTGATCAATGGCTTAAGAAGGTGAGATCTTTGAAATAAAGTATCACATGGTTTAAAAACGTGTCCTAAAGAATATCCAACCATCAAAATTAAAATCACATGGCTAAAACCCAATAAAACATGGATCTAACCTAAAAACATCAAATCTTAGGCCTAACCGAAATTCTCTTGCATAGAAAAATCATATCTTTGAAACTAATACTAAATATCTCCAAAATAACATCCTAACATGAAAATAAGAGACTTAGGATCATCATATAAAAATATCAAAGCCTTTAGAGTAAGATCAAACCTCGAAATATTCAAACTTTATCCAAATAAAAACTGTTTTGCCACTTCCAGTTTTCATGTTTCTAGATCTAAAAAATCTATCATCAAAACTTTATCATGCAACAAAACCTCAATGAAAACTCTTAAACACATTCTAAGAACACTCCATAAAATTTTCGGACCAAGATATGTCCATTAGCTTGGTCAAAAACTCCAAAACATAACAACTCTCCAGATTCACGCCCAGAATGACCTTTCCATGGTTAAAAATACTTTTGACCGACCAAATGACCATGGAATGATACGAAAAATACATCTACGGAAACTAGACTCAAAGAGGAACAACTTTTATGAAGGAGTCATCGTGTGAAAATACTTACAAAGGGTCGAAAAACTCCACGCAAAAAGACCCAGAAATCTGCCCGAGAGAGCTCTTTTGGGTTTCTCTCTAAGAACGGGGTGAAGAAATGATTAAAGTGAAAAAGTGTGTCTTGCACGACTCAAGACTTCTGTAGGGGGAATATTTGGACCTTAATGATCATTGAGTGGAGGTGTAGACATGTGACATAATGTAGAGGATAGTGGGGGGCAAAAGACAACCTACAAAGGCTATGAGACATGAGACTTGATGGGGTGGGTTCCTCCATATTATTGAGTGCAACTTGATGCAATGAATGGTCTGCCAAGTGGGGGAGGAAATTTCTCCAAGAAGCTATGCCAAGGTGGCCAAAATTCGTGGGCTTTAGTGGGCCTTAGTGGGCCTCAACCAAGTGGGCTTCAATTTGGGGTTTAAAGGGGGTTTGGTTAGGGTTTGAGATGCTATCAAGCCCAAATCAATTTTTCTTGGCCCAATCAAATTTCAAGGTTTAAAATGTTGGATAAATGATGTCATAATAAGGAATTTGAGAAATTAATAGCATGTGGAACTATATTTAATCAAGTGATTAAACACAATGACTAGAAATTGGATCGAAAAAGGGTTTGAAGCCAATTTAGGGTTTGGGGAAACCGTTTAGGGTTTCGGTTTCAACCAAGTTTTTGGGGTTTCAAAAGGATTCCAACCATTTAGGGTTTTACTAGGGTTGAAACCCTCTTTATCTGCTCAATTTGGTTGATCAGATGAAAAAGAGTTTTGCTTAGGTGGCATGATCTCACACATTGATTTCCTTCACAAATCCATCTAATGGTTCCTCTTTGTGCCAAGTGATCTAATACTATTCATATGTGTGGCTAAGATCTTGCCAAGTGTAAATAAAACTTCTCTAACCTAATTTAGACATTCCACACTGTGATTTTGAAAACACTGCACTTAGTACGCTTATCGAGGTTACTATTCACTTCGAAAAAAAGCGAATAAACTTAGTACTGAAAAATCCTAAATATTCAACTGAGTCTAGTGGCGTAAACTATAATGTAATCTGACACTTCTAACTACCTCAAACAAATAAAATCGCATTTCTGGCACCATAGTGAGTGATAATACTAACTATGTTGACAGACTAGAACTTATGCGATTAGCCGATTCGTAAAAACTTATGGGGTTTTCACGAGTTTCTAATGTCTATAGAAATTCCACCATTGAATTTCTTGCGGGCTGTTACACTATTCATTCAGTATTCATTCATTCGTATTAATGAGAAATTAACATTGAGTTTTCCTCTCAATTTTTTCTTCCACATTTCTAGTTCTCTGTTCTTGATTCTTCAAGTTACAGAATTTTACATGGTATCATTGTCCATAAACATTCTGCAGCCTTCTTCTTTTTCTTGATATTTTTCTCCAGAATTCTTGTTGTTTCTTTCTTTTGCTTCTATGGCAGAATCTTCAGATGATTCTTCTCCTCCTTTGAGAAATCCTTCTAATGATTCCTGATGGGCCCCAAGGCGGATAAAGTCTTAACGATCAATTACAAGATTAAGAGCCACAAAAATTAAGGGAGCAATGCAAGAGTTGATGCAATCCAATTGGGATGAAGCTAGCAAGAGTCCAACACTCATGATGGGCTTGAAAGAAGGAGAACCAGTTTTGATCCACTTGATCTAAGCTATGGAAGATACGACTTGGGCCTATTATTATTGAAGGCCATGGATTTATTTATTTCATTAAAATGGCTTAGTTTATTAGTTATAGGAATTAATCTAGTATAATTGGGCTTTGGGGATGTCTAGCCCACACGTCTTATTTTTATTGAACTAGGGTTTTTGGGAAGGCCTTGTATTTTGGCCAAGGGCTTATTTGGAAAGTTATTATTTTACAAACTAGGGTTTTAGAAATACTGTAGCTCGGCACTGATCACGCTACAGTACCCGTGGCACTATTTCTTTAGGGTTTTGGGAATTGTTTATTTAAACCACTTGTTGCCTCATTTGAGAAAAAAAGACATTATTGAAATTGATGAATTTTATTCATTGTGAGTTGAGTTTATCTCCTCTTGTTCTTGATTGAACGTTTGAACTTATCAAAGGTAAATTACAACGTTTGTGGTGTTCCTCCTTTGTAATCCGGGTTATTGAGACGGGTTCTTCAACGGGTCTAGATTTTAATATAATCTAGGTTCTCGAAATGAGTTCTCAACGAGTCTAGATTCTCCATCCATAGACTTGAGTTTGGCTTTCTTGGGTTGGTTTTCCAATATTGTTGTTGGGTCTCAAAGCGAGTCGATTGAGGTTCACATCAATTCCTCAAGTTACTACTATCTACATCCATTTGATAATCCTGGAGCTCTTCTTGTATCTGAGATTTTTTCTGGTGACAACTATGTGGCTTGGAGTCGATCCATCACAATTGATCTCACAATCAAGAACAAAGTTGCCTTCATTGATGGGAGTTTGCCTCAACCTAAACCTGCTAATGTTCGACTTAAGACTGCTTGGTTATGGGCAAACAATCTTGTGCTTTCTTGGCTAATGAATTCCATTGCAAAGGAGATTCAAGGTAGTCTTCTTTACTTCAATAATGCTGCTGACATCTGGAATGAATTAAAGATTCGATACCTGCGTAATGATGGTCCAATAGTATTTGCTTTGGAAAATTCCTTGAGTTTCTATTTCTCAGGGCTCGAATTCAATCACTGAGTACTTTAGTGTTTTCAAAGCACGATGAGATGAATATGTCAATTATCGTCCCCTTCCCAATTGTAATTGTGGATTTATGGAAAAATGTACAGGTTCAGTGTTGAAGAATCTTGTTGATCAACAAGAAGCTGACTATGTCATGAAATTTTTGATTGGGTTACATGATTCTTTTTCAGCAATTCGAAGCCAACTATTGCTTCTCTCTCCATTACCATCAATGGACAAGGTTTTCTCCTTATTGATACAAGAAGAAAGCCAACATTCTTTAACTAATGCAGTACATATCCCTCTTGATTCCCATGCTATGGCTGCTGCACAACCATTCACACAAACTAATGCAGTACTGTAATAGCCCGTTAGAAATTCAATGGTAGAATTTCTATAGACTTGAGGAACTTCGTGAAAACTCCGTAAGTTTTCGCCAATCGGCTAATCGCATAGGTTTTAGCCTGTTAACATAATCAGTGTTATCACTCACTATGGTGCAAGAAATGCGATTTTAATTGTTTGGGATAGTTAGAAGTGTCAGAATACATTATAGTCTACACCGCTAGGCTCAATTGAATATTTAGGATTTTTCAGTACTAAGTTTATTACGTTTTTTTGAAGTGAATAGTAACCTCGATAAGCGTACTAAGTGCAGTGTTTTCAAAATCACAGTGTGGAATGTCTAAATTAGGTTAGAGAAGTTTTATTTGGACACTTGGCAAGATATTAGCCACACATAGTGAATAGTATTAGACACTTGGCACAAAGAGGAACCATTAGATGGATTTGTGAAGGAAATCAAGGTGTGAGATCATGCCATCTAAGCAAAACCTTTTTCATCTGATCAGCCGAATTGAGCCAGATCAAAGAGGGTTTCAACCCTAGTGAAACCATAAATGGTTGGAATCCATTTAAAACCCCAAAAACTTGGTTGAAACCGAAACCCTAAACGGTTTCCCCAAACCCTAAATTGGCCTTCAAACCCTTTTCGATCCAATTTCTAGCATTGTGTTTAATCACTTGATTAAATTAGTTCCACGTGCTATTAATTTCTCAAATTCTTATTATGACATATTTATCCAACATTTTAAACCTTGGAAATTTGATTGGGCCAAGAAAAATTGGTTTTGGGCTTGATAGCATCTCAAATCCTAACTAAACCCCCTTTAAACCCCAAATTGAAGCCCACTTGGTTGAGGCCCACTAAGGCCAACGAATTTGGCCACCTTGGCAAAGCTTTTTGGAGAAGTTTCCTCCCCCACATGGTAGACCATTCATTGCCTCGAGCTGCACCCAATAGTATGGAGGAATCAACCCCTTCAACCCCCATGCCTCATAGCTTCTGTAGGCAGTCCTTTGCCCCCCACTATCCTCCACTTTATGTCACATTTCTACCTCCAATCAAGGGTCATTAAGGTCCATATATTCCCCCTACAGAAGTCTGGAGTCGTGCAAGACACACTTACCTCACTTTAATCACTTCTTCACCCTGTTCTTAGAGAGAAACCCAAAAGAGCTCTCTCGGGCAGATTTGTGGGTCTTTTTGCGTGGATATTTTCGACCCTTTGTAAGTATTTTCACATGATGAGTCCTTCATAAAAGTTGTTCCTCTTTGAGTATAGTTTACGTAGATATATTATTCGTATCATTACATGGTAATTTGGTTGGTCAAAAGTACTTTTAACCATGGAAAGGTCATTCTGGACGTGAATCTGGAGAGTCTGATATGTTTTGGAGTTTTTGACCAAGCTAATGGACATATCTTGGTCCGAAAATTTTATGGAGTATTCTTAGCATGTGTTTAAGAGTTTTCATTGAGGTGTTGTTGCATGACTAAAGCTTTTGATGATAGATTTTCTTAGATCTAGAAACTTGAAAACTGGAAGTGACAAAACAGTTTTTATTTGGAGAAAGTTTGAATATTTCGAGGTTTGATCTTACTCTAAAGGCTTTGATATTTTTATATGATGATCCTAAGTCTCTTATTTTCATGTTAGGATGTTATTTTGAAGATATTTAGTATTAGTTTCAAAAATATGATTTTTCTATGCAAGTGAATTTCGGTTAGGCCAAAGATTTGATGTTTTTGGATTAGATCCATGTTTATTGATTTTTTAGCCTTGTGATTTTAAGTTTGATGGTTGGATCCTATTTATGACACATCATTAAACCATGTGATGCTTTATTTCGAAGATCTCACCTTCTTAAGCCATTGATCAAGAGATTTATCAAAACTAGTTAAGAAAAAGTTTCTATTTTTGGACTAAGTGTAAAACGAAAATCTCCAAGTGTTATTTTTGTGATTTTTGTGACTTTAGTTTGATGATTTAAAGCATGGTTGATGTTAGGATTATGTTATGAATATGTTAAAAGTAAGATTTTTTTTTTTTTTTTGGAATTCTTGGAAATGTTTTGATTTAGAGTCAAAACTTGTGATTAAGTGTTTGGATCTTTTTACAAAAAGTTTGGTGTTGATTATTAGCTTTTACTAAATGGATGTTTTAAGTATGGTTGTAAACTTAGAATAAGAAGATCTTTGTTACAAAATTTTGGTTTAAGCATAAGTCTTGAAGTTGGAAGGAATTGCAACAAAAATCAAAAGAAATGGCCTATGGATGTTTCGGCCATAGTGTGTTTTCCATAGTTGTGTTTTGTTTTAAATCTTTCTGAGTTAATATTTGAGTTTAGGACAAAATTTACATGCCTCATGTAAATTTTGAAAATTTTTGGAGTTAGGATTTGAAATCCTTAAGTTAGGGGTAAAATGGTAATTTTCCCACATATAGAGGGTAAAATGATAATTTTACTCTAAGTTACCTTGTTTTCATGTTTTTAATTGTTAGTAATTAAATTTCTAATTTTTAAAATGACCTCTTACAGTTCCTCGTGTTTCGCGCTTTATTCTCATAGAATGTGACGATTGAGGTAAGTTCTGTCATATAATGTTGTATGTTATATAAGTATGCGAAGTTAGGTATGCCATATGTTAGATGCATGTCATATCATATAATATTCATTGTTGCAAGTATGTCACGTCAAGTATGACATCTGTTACATGTTCTGTCATTTTACGAAGTGTTTCCATCTTAAGTAAGTCATGTCTTTCAAGTTACGTTTAACTCAATTATGTCTGGCATACTCGTGATGCAATCATTATGATTGTCCGAGCATCTCCACTTGTAATTCACACGAGGTACTTTTGGCGAAATCATTTTGATTGTCAGTGCTGTTCAAATTCAGTTATGCAGATACTCCTAGCATAATCATTCTGATTGTTAGGGTATCTTATTTAAAATACTCATGATGGAATCATTCTGATTGTCAGAGTATTACTAGGTTGATGGGAACCAAGGTGGAGCTATCCTTAAAGATCATTTGCAAGTTCCAGATGGGCTAATTACAAGATCAAGAGCCAAGAAGATCAAGGAAACAATGCAAGGATTGGTGCAATCCACTTGGGAAGAAGCTAGGAAGGGCCCAATACTCAAGATGGGCTTGAAGGAAGAAGAACCGGTTTTGATCCATTTGATACAAGCTATGGAAGACATGACTTAGAGATAGGGCCTATTATTGTTAAGACTCTCAATTTGTTTTAAGGCTTTTATTAATAGTTTAGAAGAAGTGGGCTTGAGGATGCTTGGCCCACGTATGTCTTATTTCTAATGGACTAGGGTTTTCTTTGGGAAGGCCTTGTATTTTGGCCAAGGGTTTATTTGGAAACTTATTATTTAACTAGGGTTTAGAAGTTACTGTAGCGCGGCGTACGACACTGTAGCTACAGTACTCGGCACTTTCATTAGGGTTTTTGGGGGTTGTCTATTTAAACAACTTATAGCCTCATTTGAGAGGCAGAATAGATGAAATTTCTTTGAGAGTTTGAGTTATCTCCTCTTGTTCTTCTTGAACTTTTGAACTTATCAAAGGTAAATCAAAACCTTTGTGGCGTTCCTCCTTTGTAATTTGGGTTCTTGAGACGGATTCTTCAATGGGTCTAGATTTTGATATAATCTAGGTTCTTGGAACGGGTTCTCATCGGGTCTAAATTCTCCATCCATAAATCTGAGTTTGGCTTTCTTGGAGTTGTTTTCCAATATTGTTGTTGGGTCTCAAAGCAAATTGATTGGGGTTCACATCATAGGTACTCCTGGTGTAATCATTCTAATTGTAGGGTACGTGTTTTAAAATACTCGTGATGGAATCATTCTGATTGTCAGAGTATTACTAGGTACTCTTGGTGTAATCATTCTGATTGCTAGGGTACGTGTTTTAAAATACTCGTGATGGAATCATTCTGATTGTCAGAGTATTACTAGGTACTCCTGGTGTAATCATTCTGATTGCTAGGGTACGTGTTTTAAATACTCATGATGGAATCATTCTGATTGTCAGAGTATTATTTGGTACTCCTGGTGTAATCATTCTGATTGCTAGGGTACGTGTTTTAAAATACTCAAGACGGAATCATTCTGATTGTTTGAGTATCTCTGATGGAATATATTGGACGGAATCATTCTGATTGTTCACTATTTCTGACGAAACGACTGGCGGAATCATTTTTGATTGTCAGAATTCAAGTCCAAGTTCATGTTAAGTAAAGAAGCAAAATTCCAAGTTTATGTTAAGTCAAGTTTCAGATCAAGTGCATGTTAAGTCAAGTTTCAAATCAAGTTCATGTTATGTTATGTTATGTTATGCCCACGTACATGTTATGTTCATGTTCATATCATGTTATGTTCACGTTTATGATATGTTCAAGCTCACGTTCATGTTATGTTATGTTCATGTTCACGTTATGTTTCAAGTTCACGATTCTGTCATGTTATATTTACATACATGTTATTTTCAAGTTCACGTTCATGTTATGTTATGTTCACGTTCACATTATGATGTGAACCCCAATCGACTCGCTTTGAGACCCAACAACAATATTGGACAAACAACCCAGGAAAGCCAAACTCAAGTCTATGGATGGAGAATTTAGACCCGTTGGGAACTTGTTTCAAGAACCTAGATTATATTAAAATCTAGACCCGTTGAAATCCCGTCTCAAGAACCCAAATTACAAGGAGGAACGCCACAAAGGTTGTGATTTACCTTTGATAAGTTCAAGAGTTCAATTAAGAACAAGAGGAGAAAACTCACTCACAATTAAAATTCAGAATAATAGTCTGTCTTCTCAAATGAGGCTACAAGTGGTTTAAATAAACAATTCCCAAAACTCTAGTGGAATAGTGCCGCGGGTACTGTAGCGTGAACAGTGTCACGCTACAGTAACTTCTAAAACCCTAGTTTGTAAAATAATAACTTTCCAAATAAGCACTTGGCCAAAATACAAGGCCTTCCCAAAAACCCTAATTCAATAGAAATAAGACGTGTGGGCTGGACATCTCAAAAGCCCAATTATTCTAGATTAATTCCTATGACTAATAAAATAAGTCATTTTAATGAAATAAATAAGTCCATAGCCTTCAATAATAATAGGCCCAAGTCGTGTCTTCCATAGCTTAGATCAAGTGGATCAAAACTGGTTCTCCTTTTTTCAAGCCCATCCTGAGTGTTGAGCTCTTATTAGTTTCATCCCAATTGAATTGCACCAATTCTTGCATTACTCCCTTGATCTTCGTGACTCTTAATCGTGCAATTGATCCTTAAGACTTGGTCCGCCTTGGGGCCCATCACATTATGTGTTAAGTTCACGTTTATGCCATGTTATGTTCAGGTTTATGTTAAGTTCAAGTTCACATTTATGTTATGCATGTTCACGTTCATGCTATGTTTCAAGTCTATGTTATGTTTCAAGTTTACGTTGATGTTATGTTGCTAGTCCATGTTATGTTTTAAGCTCAAGTTCATGTCATGTTAAGTCAAGTTCAGTTCACGTTTAAGTTCAAGTTATGTCAGTTATGTCATGCTATATGTCAAGTTATACTATGCTTACTTACGACTTTAATTATACATTCATGCTTTTACTGCCATGCATGCATCTTTAACTTGTGTAGAGGTTTTATATTAACTTGTTGAGATTTGTAATCAAATCTTACTGTGGTAGTCCCAACTACCATTCCCCCCAAATGGTAAATCTTGTTACAGGACCCGAAAGAGAATTGGAATCCGACCAACTGAACACGGTCGACTAGGCCACGGTGCGATGTCGATGATGGCATAGTATTTAACTTAGGTTACTACTTGTACTTTTGGAGTTGTATCTCAAGTACTCTTTTGATCACAACCATTTTGGATTAGTGTGGTGATCATGGCTATTTAGTATGTTTTTATGTATGAAGTATGTTTCAAGTATTTGGGATATTTTTAGTTTGGTGCATAGTATTGCTAAAGAAAAAAAAATAAAATTTATCCCCTGCGTATACTACATAATACTAGATGCATGTTAGGAACATTGCATCTTATATGTCATGACCAGGGGCAGGTAACCTTGTGTTGCATGTCTCGACGCTTCAATGTCTGTTCGATCCCAAAGTGGAATCTAGGGGCGTCACAAGTACAAACTTCTTGATGTGAACCCCAATCGACTCGCTTTGAGACCCAACAACAATATTGGAAAAACAACCCAGGAAAGCCAAACTCAAGTCTATGGATGGAGAATTTAGACCCGTTGGGAACTCGTTTCAAAAACCTAGATTATATTAAAATCTAGACCCGTTGAAATCCCGTCTTAAGAACCCAAATTACAAGGAGGAACGCCACAAAGGTTGTGATTTACCTTTGATAAGTTCAAGAGTTCAATTAAGAACAAAAAGAGAAAACTCACTCACAATTAAAATTCAGAATAATAGTCTAAACCTTGGAGGGGCTGGTTACATCATTTAAATACCATCCCCAAAACATGATAAAACCCTAGACTAAAATTTGAGACGCTACTCTAAAAAATGCCCTTCAGTGAACAGTAGCCGCGCGGTACTGTAGCATGAACAGCGTCGTGCTACAGTACTTCTAAACCCTAGTTCAAATAAAATAAGACATGTGGGCTAAGCATCCTCAAGCCCACTTATTCTAAACTAATAATAAAAATCCTTTTAAATAAATTGAAAGCCTTAATATCTAAACCTTATCTCTAAGTGAAGTCTTCCACAGCTTGGATCAGGTGGATCAAAATTGGTTCTCATTCTTTCAAGCCCATCATGAGTGTTGGGTTCTTGCTAGTTTCATCTGCACCGATTTTTGCATTGCTCCCTTGGTCTTTGTGGCTCTTAATCTTGCAATTGATCCTTAAGACTTGGTCCGCCTTGGGGCCCATCATTCCCCCTCTCCTCAAAAGGATTCGACCTCGAATCTCCACCTGGATCAAACGGAAATAGATCAGTAACATTGAAAATAGCAAACACATGATACTTACCTGGAAGATCTACTAGATATGAAGTATCATTAATTTTATCAAAAATTTGGAAATGTCCATCCAAGCTATTTCTGTCATCAATAAGTAAATGCATTAAATCAAAATGTATAAGTGGATTAAAACCAAAAGCACCTTCAAAAGATGAATGAGAAATAATAGTAGTATGCATGGTCTTCTTATATGCAAACTCTAATAATGACAAATGATACCCTCGTAAACGTTCATGCAACAATTCAATGAATGGAAAATGATACTCCTGCAAACGTTCATGAAACACATCTAAAGTCTTCTTTACACCAAAATGGTCACTCCAATTATATGCGACCTCAATGAATGGTAAACCGTACTCCCTAAAATGTTCATGTAATACGCCTAAAATATTTTTTATACCAAAGTGACCCAACAAACCACATCCATGCACAAGCAACTCACCCATAAAACTAGTAGGCACACAAAGTTTATTCTCTCCAAATAAATACCAATCTAGTCTATAGCACTTACCAAACGATGTTTTCTCGCGTACTCCATACACACTGGCAAAGTCATTATCATTAGGATGCAATTTCTTGTCATATTCAAATCTCAATAACTTTGAATCTAAAATAACGATACGATCATACCTTCTTGCTAATGCACAAGCCACAAAAGTTTCTTTACCATGTGTGTACTTGATTACAAGAGGAAAAATCTCAATACATTCCTCCCACTTGGCATGCATTCTAGTCAACTTACCTTGTCCTTTCAAGTGTATCAAGGACTCATGTTCTTCAAAGAAAGGTCGAGAAGGGATTATCGCACCTGGCACAAAATCAATATATTGCTCTATCTCTCTAATAGGTGGCATTCCACTAAACACACTGCTAGGAATAACGACCTTATATCCCTGCAACAAAGAAACAACAATACTAGGCAAAGGTACGTCAAGGTTAGTATTAAAACTTGCCTTAATATAAAAACGCAATTCTCTCTTTGTTTTTCTTTCACTTTCTTCACTCTCCTCTTTCTTTTCACTCTCTTTTTTTCTTAAGGTTTCAACCTCACCCTCATTTCTTTCAATCTCTTTTTCCTTTCCACTCTCTTTTCTTTCACTCTCTTTTTCGACATCTTTTTTTGAACTCTCAGCCTCACAATTGGTTTTCAACTCAATCTCTTTTTTTCTTGAGGTTTCAGCCTCACACTCATTTTTTTTCTCTCCCATTTTTCTCTCTCTCTCATTTTTGGTCTCATTATTTTTTTCTTCCTCAATCTCATTCTCACTCTTTCTTTTCTGATCAATCTCACTTTCTCTCTTTCTTTTTTGATCAACCTCACTTTTCAACTTCAGGTTGGTCCTCATGAACTTGTGTTGGAGTTAAAGGAGCAAGTTTGATTGTTTTTCCATCCTTTTCAAAACTGTACATGTTCCTGAACCCATCATAGATCGCTCTCCTATCACACTGCCACGGCCTCCCCAACAAAATATGACCACAATGCATAGGCACTACATCACAAAGGACCTCATCCTTGCACTTCCTAATTGAAAAAGATACTAGCACTTGCTTATTTACCCTAACCTCCCCACAATCATTCAACCACTGCAACTTGTATGGTCTAGGGTGTTTCAAGGTAGGTAAATTCAATTTCTCAAATAAAGTAGTACTAACCACATTAGTACAACTCCCTCCATCAATGATCATACTACATACCTTGCTATTGATGTGGCATCTAATATGGAAAATGTTCTCTCTTTGCTGCTCCATATTATCCATTTTAATTTCTGTATTGGGAGCACGCCTAACAACAAGTGTCTCGCCATACTCTCCATTCTTATCGTACCCATTCTCAATACTAGGCTTACGTCTCCTCCAATCTCTCACACTTTGTAGATTTCTAATCACTACACCTTGTTGATCCGTCCTATCCCTCATTTCTCCCAACTTCAAATTTAACCTTTCAAACTTTTGTTGCATGGATTGCAACACAAAAAATGAGTTATCTACCCTCTCCTTTGGTGATGAGACATCATATGCTCTGCACAAAAAAAGAATGTTAGAGGAAAAAAAACCTCACATGCTCCCTTACGTGTTTACACTCAAATAATGGCACCTCACGCGTGTTTCACTCTTATTGGCTTTTTCCCGATAATGATCTCACACTCTCTTGCCTTTTATCTCAAGAGTTTTCCCACTCAAGTTCTTTAAGAACTAATTGAACTCAATCAAGACAATACAACCTTGTTTTGCTCCAACTAGTAATTAGGTCCAAGAAACAAGAACAAAAGTAAACACGGAAGGAATAAAATGACCCGAAACTCAAGGTATTTATACTCTGGAAAGAGTAATTACGAAACAAGGTACCAACTAGAAAGATATATTCAACCCGTTTGAAGATAAGGCTTAATCAATGACAAAGCACTCAATTTCACATGGCAAAGTATTTCATCCCAAAATCCTTCTCTCTCTTTTTTTTTTTGAATTTTTTTTTCGAATTTTTTCTTTTTCCTTTCTTTTCTTTTTTCTTTTCCTTTCTTTTATTTTCTTTTCCTTTCCTTTCTTTTCTTTTCTTTTTTTCTCTTCTTTTCTCAACAATTCAACCACAAACAGAAATATCCAATTGTGATAATCAAACAATTGAATTCAAACACATAAAAATTGATAAGTAAAATAGAAGGGAATAAAACCCTAGAAATTACAAACCCTAGATGGTGCAAACTTTTGGCAGCCCTCAAACAAGCAATTTAGCCACCCTACTATGATGATGAACATGAAACCCAAATGATATAATAAATTGGCTGCCCTAGGAAAAACGAATTTCTGCAACTTTTTTTTTTCAACCCTAGAACAATGAAGCCCTAGAATTAACAATACGATAAAAAAAAAAAAGATAGAATCAGACCTGATTGGAAACCGAGCTCTGAATACCAAATGATGTGAACCCCAATCGACTCGCTTTGAGACCCAACAACAATATTGGAAAAACAACCCAGGAAAGCCAAACTCAAGTCTATGGATGGAGAATTTAGACCCGTTGAGAACTCGTTTCAAGAACTTAGATTATATTAAAATCTAGACCCGTTGAAATCCCGTCTCAAGAACCCAAATTACAAGGAGGAACACCACAAAGATTGTGATTTACCTTTGATAAGTTCAAGAGTTCAATTAAGAACAAGAGGAGAAAACTTACTCACAATTAAAATTCAGAATAATAGTCTAAACCTTGGAGGGGCTGGTTATATATCATTTAAATACCCTCCCCAAAACATGATAAAACCCTAGACTAAAATTTGAGACGCTACTCTCAAAAATGCCCTTCAGTGAACAGTAGCCGCGCGGTACTGTAGCATGAACAGCGTCATGCTACAGTACTTCTAAACCCTAGTTCAAATAAAATAAGACATGTGGGCTAAGCATCCTCAAGCCCACTTATTCTAAACTAATAATAAAAATCCTTTTAAATAAATTGAAAGCCTTAATATCTAAAAGCCTTATCTCTAAGTGAAGTCTTCCACAGCTTGGATCAGGTGGATCAAAACTGGTTCATTCTTTCAAGCCCATCATGAGTGTTGGGCTCTTGCTAGCTTCATTTGCACCGATTTTTGCATTGCTCCCTTGGTCTTTGTGGCTCTTAATCTTGCAATTGATCCTTAAGACTTGGTCCGCCTTGGGGCCCATCACTTCTTCAAATGTTGTTAAGTTCAGCAAAGTCAGGGGCAAATCAGATGTCATTTGTTCCCATTGTGGATTTTCTGGACATCTTGTAGATAAGTGTTTCCAGCTTATAGGCTATCCACCAAGATGGAAAGGGCCTTGAGGAGAGAGAAGTAATTCTACATGATTGCCCAATGAAAATATTGCATCTTCTATGGAGCAAAGCTCAAACAACCCATCTATGTTCTTTTCTCAAGAGCAAATACAGAATTTGATTACTCTTGCTAATAAGTCTATCTACTTCTCCTATCAATTCCAGCCCTACAGTTAATACTACCTCTACAACAGGTAATAATCCCATTCTTTGTTTAGCTAATGTCTCCTTAAATTATAATTCTCCTTGGATATTAGATACTGGAGCAACAGATCATATGATCTATTCTCCTCATTTGTTCACCCCTATAAAAATCTCAACAAGATCTTCTTTAGTTCATTTACCAAATGGTCACTCAGTTCCTATCATCTTTATTGGCACTGCTAAATTCTCCCCTGATTTAGTTTTACACAATGCTCTCTATGTTCATTCTTTTCATGTCAATCTCATTTTTACTTCCAAATTTACTAAAGAAAATTATGTTGCTTTATTTTTCTTTGAATCCAAATGTGTATTGCGGGACCTCAGCAAATGGAGGATGATTGGGCTTGCTGAAGTTAGAAATGGTCTATACCACCTAATCAACTTTTCTGCTTCTACACAGAAGGAAATTCCTGATTCAAATAGCTCTTTCTTGGCTAACATATCTACCATTAGTCTGACATATGGCATTTTCGTTTGGGACATTTATCTTCTGCCAAACTAAAACTCATTAGTTCTATTGATTATTCTGTAAAAATATCTCATAATCCTGTTTGTGAGATCTGTCCTCTAACTAGACAAAAGAAACTATCTTTTCCTGTATCACAAAACAATTCAAATAAAGCTTTTCAATTAGTATATTGTGATATTTGGGGTCCATTCTCCACTATCGTAAGACACCATATGATATCTTTTTTCACAAATCTCCTGCATATAACTATCTTAAAGCTTTTGGTTGTTTGTATTTTGCCAGCACAATCAACACTGGTCGAGGCAAATTTCATCCAAGAGCCTCAAAATGCCTGTTTCTTGGTTATCCACCAAATATCAAAGGATATAAAGTGCTTGATCTCCATTCCAAACACTACTCACACATGATGTAAGTCATATTTCATGAGAATGTTTTTCCTTCCATTCCAAACACTACTCACACATGATGTAAACCCCAATCGACTCACTATGAGACCCAACAACAATATTGGAAAAACAACCTAGGAAAGCCAAACTCAAGTCCATGGATGGAGAATTTAGACCCATTGAGAACTCGTTTCAAGAACGTAGATTATATTAAATCTAGACCCGTTGAAATCCTGTCTCAAGAACCCAAATTACAAGGAGAAACGCCACAAAGGTTGTGATTTACCTTTGATAAGTTCAAGAGTTCAATCAAGAACAAGAAGAGAAAACTCACTCACAATTAAAATTCAGAATAAATGTCTTTTTTTCTCAAATGAGACTACAAATGGTTTAAATAAACAATTCCCAAAACCCTAAAAGAATAGTGCCGTTGTACTGTAGCTTGAACAGTGCGCTAGAGTAACTTCTAAAACCCTAGTTAGTAAAATAATAACTTTCCAAATAAGCCCTTGGCCAAAATACTAGGCCTTTCCAAAAATCCTAATTCAATAGAAATAAAACGTGTGGGCTGGATATCCCCAAAGCCCAATTATTCTATATTAATTCCTATGACTATTAAAATAAGCCATTTTAATGAAATAAATAAGTCCATGGCTTTCAATAATAATAGGCCCAAGTCGTGTCTTCCATAGCTTAGATCAAGTGGATCAAAACTGGTTCTCCTTCTTTCAAGCCCATCATGAGTGTTGGGCTCTTGCTAGCTTCAT
Organism: Carya cathayensis; assembly: GCA_011037825.1. Lineage (NCBI taxonomy): Eukaryota > Viridiplantae > Streptophyta > Magnoliopsida > Fagales > Juglandaceae > Carya > Carya cathayensis. The sequence goes on along the minus strand of QGSO01000360.1, from coordinate 45,020 downwards.
CCCAATTGGATTGCACCAATTCTTGCATTGCTCCCTTGATCTTCGTGGCTCTTAATCTTGTAATTGATCCTTAAGACTTGGTCCGCCTTGGGGCCCATCATTGCCCCCTCTCCTCAAAAGGATTCGACCTCGAATCTCCACCTGGATCAAAGGGAAATAGATCAGTAACATTAAAAATAGCAAGCACATGATACTTACCTGGAAGATTCACTAGATATGAAGTATCATTAATTTTATCAAGAATTTGGAAATGTCCATCCAAGCTACTTCTGTTATCAAAAGGTAAATGCATTAAATCAAAATGTATAAGTGGATTAAAACCAAAAACAACTTCAAAAGATGAATGAGAAATAGTAGTATGCATAGTCTTCTTATATGCAAACTCTAATAATGATAAATGATACTCTCGCAAAGTTCATGCAACAATTCAATGAATGGAAAATGATACTCCCACAAACGTTCATGAAACACATCTAAAGCCTTCCTTACACCAAAATGACCACTCCAATTATATGCGACCTCAATGAATGGCAAACCATACTCCCAAAAGTATTCTGCAATACGCCTAAACTCTCTTCTTTACACCAAAATGACAACTCAGATTATATGCAACCTCAATGAATGGCAAATAATATTCCCACAAGCGTTCATACAACACGTCAATGAATGACAAATGATACTACCACAAACGTTCATGCAACACGTCAATAAATGGCAAATGATACGCCCAAAAGTGCTTATGTAACACGTATAAAATCTTCAGCACACCCAAGTTACTCAACAAACTACTTCCATGTCTATCACACACAAGCAACTCACACATAAAACTAGTAGGCACACAAATTCTTTTCTCGCTAAATAAGTACCAATCTAGTCTATAAAACTTACCAGATGATGTTTTCTCACATACTCTATACACACTAGCCAAGCCATCATCATTAACATACAATATCTTATCATATTCAAGTCTCAATAATTTTGTATCTAAAATGATGACAAGGACATACCTTCTTGCTAAAGCATCAAACATAAAATTTTTCTTACCAAGTGTGTACTGAATTACATGAGGAAAGGTCTCAATGAATTGAACACACTTGACATGCATTCTATCCAACTTAACTTGTCCCTTCAAGTGCGTCAAGGATTTATGCTCTTCAAATAAAGGTCGGTTAGAGATTGTCGCACCTGGCACTAGATCGATGCATTGCTCTATCTCTCTAATAGGTGGCAATCCACTAAACATACTGCTAGGAATCATGACCTCATATCCCTGCAACAAAGAGATAACAACACTAGGCAAATATTCGTTAAGTCTGTTAGTATTAAAATTTGTCTTAGCATAAAAACTCATTTTTATTTTTCCTTTTCTCTCTGCAATCTCTCTTTCTTTTTTCTCCCATGGCTCCACTCTTTCTTCTTGACTCTCAGAAGTCTCTATTTTCTTTTTCACTCTCTTTTTCTCTTGATGTTTCGACCTCATTCTCTTTTTTCCTCTCACTTTCTTTTTCCATTTCACTTTCTTTTTTTCTTTCATTCTATCTTTTTTTGAACTCTCACTCTCTTTTTCCATTTCACATCCTTTTTTTTCTTTCACTCTCATCTTTTTTTGAACTCTCACTCTCTTTGTTTATTTCACTCTTTATTTTTTGTTCAATCTCACTTTTACTCTCTCTTTCTTGATCAATCTCAATTTCACTTTTTCTTTTTGATCAACCTTACTTTTCAGCTTCAGTTGGTCCTCATGAACCTGTTTTGTGGTTAAAGGAGCAAGCTTGATTGTTTTACCATCCTTTACAAAGCTATATATATTCTTGACCCCATCATGGATCACCCTTCTATCATACTGCCACGGCCTCTCCAACAAAATATGATCACAATGCATAGGCTCTACATCACAAAGGACCTCATTCTTGTACTTCCCTAATTGAAAAAGATACTAGCACTTGCTTATTTACCCTAAAGTCCCCACAATTATTCAACCATTGCAACCTGATGTGAACCCCAATCGATTTGTTTTGAGACCCAACAACAATATTGGAAAACAACCCCAAGAAAGCCAAACTCAGATTTATGGATGGAGAATTTAGACCCGATGAGAACCCGTTCCAAGACCTAGATTATATCAAAATCTAGACCCATTGAAGAATCCGTCTCAAGAACCCAAATTACAAAGGAGGAACGCCACAAAGGTTTTGATTTACCTTTGATAAGTTCAAAAGTTCAAGAAGAACAAGAGGAGATAACTCAAACTCTCAAAGAAATTTCATCTATTCTGCCTCTCAAATGAGGCTATAAGTTGTTTAAATAGACAACCCCCAAAAACCCTAATGAAAGCGCTCGGGTACTGTAGCTACAGTGTCGTACGCCGCGCTACAGTAACTTCTAAACCCTAGTTAAATAATAAGTTTCCAAATAAACCCTTGGCCAAAATACAAGGCCTTCCCAAAGAAAACCCTAGTCCATTAGAAATAAGACATACGTGGGCCAAGCATCCTCAAGCCCACTTCTTCTAAACTATTAATAAAAGCCTTAAAACAAATTGAGAGTCTTAACAATAATAGGCCCTATCTCTAAGTCATGTCTTCCATAGCTTGTATCAAATGGATCAAAACCGGTTCTTCTTCCTTCAAGCCCATCTTGAGTATTGGGCCCTTCCTAGCTTCTTCCCAAGTGGATTGCACCAATCCTTGCATTGCTTCCTTGATCTTCTTGGCTCTTGATCTTGTAATTGGCCCATCTGGAACTTGCAAATGATCTTTAAGGATAGCTCCACCTTGGTTCCCATCACAACCTGTATGGTCTAGGGTGTTTCAAGGTAGGTAAATTCAATTTCTCAACTAAAGTAGTACTAGCAACATTAGTACAAATACCCCCATCAATGATCATACTACTACATACCTTGTTGTTGATGTGGCATCTAGTATGAAAAATATTCTCTCTCTGCAGCCCTGTATCATCCATCTTACTTTGTGTATTGAGAGCATGCCTGACAACAAGAGATTCACCATACTCCTCATTCTTATACTGATGTTGATGGGCCCCAAGGCGGACTAAGTCTTAAGGATCAATTACAAGATTAAGAGCCATGAAGATCAAGGGAGCAATGCAAGAATTGGTGCAATCCAATTGGGATAAAACTAGCAAGAGCCCAACACTCATGATTGGCTTGAAAGAAAGAGAACCAATTTTGATCCACTTGATCTAAGCTATGGAAGACACGATTTGGGCCTATTGTTATTGAAGGTCATGGACTTATTTATTTCATTAAAATAGCTTATTTTATTGGTCATAGGAATTAATCTAGAATAATTAGGCTTTGGGGATGTCCAGCCCACACGTCTTATTTCTATTGAACTAGGGTTTTTGGTAAGGCCTTGTATTTTGGCCAAAGGGCTTATTTGGAAAGTTATTATTTTACAAACTAGGGTTTTAGAAGTTACTGTAGTGATTCACTGTTCACGCTTCAGTAGCCGCGCCACTATTCCTTTAGGGTTTTGGGAATTGTTTATTTAAACCACTTGTAGCCTCATTTGAGAAAAAAAAAAAGATATTATTGAAATTGATGAATTTTATTAATTGGGAGTTGAGTTTATCCCTTCTTGTTCTTGATTGAACATTTGAACTTATCATAAGTAAATCACAACTTTTGTGGCGTTCCTCCTTTGTAATTCGGGTTCTTGAGACAGGTTCTTCAACGGGTCTAGATTTTAATATAATCTAGGTTCTTAAACGGGTTCTCAACGGGTCTAGATTCTCCATCCGTAGACTTGAGTTTGGCTTTCTTGGATTGGTTTTCCAATATTGTTGTTGGGTCTCAAAGCGAGTCGATTGGGGTTCACATCATTTGGTATCATAGCAAGGTTTCCAATCAGGTCTAATTCTATCTTTTATTTATTGCATCATAAATTTTAGGGCTTCAATGTTCTAGGGTTGCCAAAAAAAAAAACAAATACCGAAATTCGTTTTTCTAGGGCTGCCAAAAATTTGCACCATCTAGGGTTTGAAATTTCTAGGGTTTCATTCCCTTCTTTTTCGTTGTCAATTTTTTTGTGTTTGAATTCAATTGTTTGATTATTACAATTGAATATTTCTGTTTGTGGTTGAATTGTTGGGAAAAGAAAATAAAAAGAAAAGAAAGGAAAGGAAAAGAAAAGAAAAGATAGGAAAAAAAAATCGAAAAAGAAAAAAAAAATCCGAATTTTGATTTTTATTGATTGAGCCTTTATCTTTAAAGGGGCTGAATACATCTTTCTGGTTGGTACTTTGTTTCATAATTACTCTTTCCAGCGTATAAATTCCTTGAGTCTCGGGTCATTTTATTCCTTCCGTATTTTCTATTGTCTTGTTTCTTGGACCTAATTACTAGTTGGAACAAAACAAGGTTGTATTGTCTTGATTGAGTTCAATTAGTTCTTAAAAAACTTGAGTGGGAAAACTCTTGAGGTAAAAGGCAAGAGAGTGTGAGATCATTATCGGAAAAAAGCCAATTAAGAGTGTGATACACGAGTGGAGTGCCATTATTCAAGTGTAAACACGTAAGAGAGCGTGTGAGGTCTTTTTTTCACTAACATTCTTTTTTGTGCAGCATGTACTATGTCTCATAAAAGTGACTTAACACCGATGGGGGTGGCAGACAATTCATTCTTTTTGTTACAATCCATGCAACAAAAGTTTGAAAAGTTAAATTTGAAGTTGGGGAAAGTGAGGGATAAGATGGAACAACAAGATGCATTGATTAGAGATTTGCAAAGTGGGAGAGATAGGAGGAGACATGAGCCTAGTATTAAGAATGGGTACCATAAGAATGAAGAGTATGGTGAGTCTCTTGTTGTTAGGCGTGCTCCCAATATAGAATTTAAGATGGATGATATAGAGCAGCAAAGAGAGAACATTTTTCATACTAGATGCCACATCAACAACAAGGTATGTAGTATGATCATTGATGGGGGTAGTTGTACTAATATTGCTAGCACTACTTTAGTTGAGAAATTGAATTTACCTACCTTGAAACACCCTAGACCATACAAGTTGCAGTGGTTGAATGATTTTAGGGAGGTTAGGGTAAATAAGCAAGTGCTAGTATTTTTTTCAATTAGGAAGTACAAGGATGAGGTCCTTTGTAATGTAGTGCCTATGCATTGTGGTCATATTTTGTTGGGGAGGCCGTGGCAGTCTGATAGGAGAGAAATCTATGATAGATTCAAGAACATGTACAGTTTTGGAAAAGATGGAAAAACAATCAAACTTGCTCCTTTAACTCCAACACAGGTCCATGAGGACCAACTGAAGTTGAAAAGTGAGGTTGAGTGAAAAAGAAAGAGTGGGAATGAGATTGAGGAAGAAAAAAATAGTCAGGCCAAAACCTCAAGAGAAGGAGAGAGTGAAAAGAACGAAGAGAGTAAATAAAAAATAGAGAGTGAAAAGAAAATAGAGAGTGAAAAGGAAAAATAAAGTGAAAAGAAAAAAGAGAGTGAAAAGAATAAAGAGACTGAAGAAAAAAGAGAGAGTGAAAAGAGAAGAGATAGTGTAAAAAATGAGAGGAAAATAAAAAGAAAAGTGAGTTTTATTGCTAAGGCAAGTTTTAATACTAATGAACTTGACGTATCTTTGCCTAGTATTATTGTTTCTTTGTTGTAAGGATATAAGGTCATGATACCTAGCGGTGTGTTTAGTGGATTGCCACTTATTAGAGAGATAGAGCAATACATTGATTTTGTGCCAGGTGCGATAATCCCTACCCGACCTTTCTTTGAAGAACATGAGTCCTTGATACACTTGAAAGGACAAGGTAAGCTGACTAGAATGCATGCCAAGTGGGAGGAATGTATTGAGATTTTTCCTCTTGTAATCAAGTACACACATGGTAAGGACACTTTTGTCGCTTGTGCATTATTAGCAAGAAGGTATGATTGTATCGTTATTTTAGATGCAAAGTTATTGAGATTTGAATATGACAAGAAATTGCATGCTAATGATAATGACTTTACCAGTGTGTATGGAGTACGTGAGAAAACATCGTTTTGTAAGTTCTATAGACTAGATTGGTACTTATTTAGCGAGAAAAGACTTTGTGTGCCTACTAGTCTTATGCATGATTTGCTTGTGCATGGATGTGGTTTGTTGGGACATTTTGATATAAAGAAGACTTTAGACGTGTTGCATGGCCATTGGTGGGAGTACTACTTGCCATTCATTAAGTTTGCATATAGTTGGAGTAGTCACTTTGGTATAAAGAATATTTTAGGCATATTGCATGAACATTGGTGGGAGTATTGTTTCCCATTCATTGAGTTTGCATATAGTTGGAGTGGTCACTTTGGCGTAAAGATGAGTCTAGGCGTATTGCATGAACACCTTTGGGTGTATCATTTGCCATTTATTGACGTTTTGCATGAACATTTGTTGCAGTATCTGTGACAAATTCCGCTTGGGATTGAACGGACATTTGAAGCGTCGAGACATGCAACACAAGGTTACCTGCCCTCGTTCATGACATATAAGATGCAATGTTCCTAACATGCATCTAGCATTATGCAATATTCGCAGCGGATAATTTTTTTCTTTAGCAATACTATGCANTTTGCGAAGCACCATCACACGAATTCCACTCTCGACTCTCCTCCTACACGCCCACGTCTCTCGATATGTCCGCATCATCCCTTCTTATCATCTTCCTCTTCCTTCTCGTTGGCCCGGCGGCCCTTACCCTCGCCCGAAAGCCCCACTCTATCAGCTTCCGATCTCCTAATCTCTACCCAGAGGGCCTCGCGTGGGACCCATCGGCCCAGCACTTCCTCGTGGGATCCCTTCGTGACCGCACAGTTGCCGCCGTGTCAGACGCCGGCGTCGTCGATACCCTAATCTCCGATCCCTCCCTCCCCGTAAACGGCACTGTTCTTGGTCTTGCCGTTGACTCCGTCAACCACCGTCTCCTCGCCGTCATTCACGCCACGAATCCACTTCCTCACTTCAACGCCCTCGCGGCCTACGACCTCCGCTCCCGCAAACGCCTCTTACTATCTCTCCTACCCTCTGATGAAGCCACTGCCGGAACGCGTTAGACCGCGAATGACGTCGCCGTAGATTTCAGGAGCAACGTCTACGTCACCAACTCGATCGGGAACTACATCTGGAAAGTCAACATCGCCGGAGAGGCGTCGATATTCTCCCGATCACGGGCCTTCACGGCCCACCCAGGGCAAGGGTCGGTCGATTTGGGAGATGAAGATGAAAGGGAGAAGGGGGAAACCGATTTGGGAGAGGAAGAATTGAACGAACGGAAAGGGTCTCGATTTGGGAGGTGAAGAACTAAAGGGGGAGGGGAAATTTCGAGGGGAAATGAAATGAGGGGAAGGGAGGGAATTACTTTAAACGTCAAACGACTTCGTTCCATTTTCGACGTGGACGTGAGGCCGCGGCGGGGGCGCAAGCCCGGTTGTACATATCATTTTTCTTTTATTAATGATAAATAGCAAAGCTCCGCCTATCATATTGATGTGTTTGGAAGGCTTTGTCAGGCTTTGCTGTTGACTTGGTCCTCGAGCCACCCTCTGCCATGGGACACGGCTCCCCCTATCATTTGAGAACGCTTGTTTTTTCATTAGTGAATATAGTTATATCTACATGCTTCTCGTTCTGCTTTTGTGTAAGCTTTATCAAGTTGCTTCACTAAAGAGATGGAGTCCATTATTTGATATAGTGGAGTATAGTGGGTTGATCAGAATCCATTATTTGAATTAACACATCAAAAGGATTGCCTAGTCTCTCCATGGTTGCCTGGATTTTACTTTCTGGAGTCATTGGAACTCTTTCCTTTGCTCATCTAACTGTATTCCGAAACGATTCTTCAGGTGAAAATACAAAGGATGACATCAAACTTGGAAGAGAAGTTGATGAAGAGAATGGCAGTTGTTCATAGAAAAGCTGAAGAATTGAGATATGCAGCCCAGCAGCAACACTCGGAGCACATGCAGAAAGCCAATGAACAAGCACGAAAGATGATGAACCGGCATAACTCCCATTTTCCTGGCCACAACTCCTGTGGTTACTTTCCTTGCAATAACTATCATTGAGCATTAAACAAAAGACAAATTCCCCATTGTGCAATGTGCATTTCAAGTCTCTTAATGAAGAGAAGACTACTGGT
>QGSO01000360.1:9485-36497 GCA_011037825.1 Carya cathayensis | reverse complement strand
TTCTGGTTAAGTCATGCTATATGTCAAGTTATACTATGTTTATATATGACTATAATTATGCATTTATGCTTTTACTGCCATGCATGCATTTTTAACCTGTGTGTGAGTTTTATGTTAACTTACTGAGATTTGTAATCAAATCTCACTGTGGTAGTCCCAACTACCATTCCCCCGAATGGTAGATCTTGTTACAGGACCCAAAGGAGAATTGGAATCTGACCAACTGAATACGGTCGACTAGGCCACGGTGCGATGTTGATGATGGTATAGTATTTAACTTAGGTTAATACTTGTACTTTTGGAGTTGTATCTCAAGTATTCTTTTGATCACAACCATTTTAGACTAGTGTGGTGATCACGGCTTTTTAGTATGCCTTTATGTATGAATTATGTTTCAAGTATTTGGGATATATTTAGTTTGGTGCATAGTATTGCTAAAGAAAAAGATTATCCGCTGCGAATATTGCATAATGCTAGATGCATGTTAGAAACATTGCATCTTATATGTCATGAACGGGGGCAGGTAACCTTGTGTTGCATGTCCCGACGCTTCAAATGTCCGTTCAATCCCAAGCGAAATTTGGGGGCGTCACAACACTAGTCTAAAATGGTTGTGATCAAAAGAATACTTGAGATACAAATCCAAAGTACAAGTATTAACCTAAGTTAAATACTATACCATCATCAACATCGCATCGTAGCCTAGATGACCGTATTCAGTTGGTCAGATTCCAATTCTCCTTTGGGTCCTGTAACAAGATCTACCATTCTGGGAGAATGGTAGTTGGGACTACCACAGTGAGATTTGATTACAAATCTCAGTAAGTTAACATAAAACTCACACACAGATTAAAGATGCATGTATGGCAGTAAAAGCATAAATGCATAAGTATAGTCATACATAAGTATAGCATAACTTGACATATAACATGATTTAACCAGAACTTAAACGTAAACTGAACTTGACTTAACATGACATAAACTTAAGCTTAAAACATAACATGAACAAACAACATAACATGAACGTGAAACATAACATGGACTTGANGTACGTGAAACATAACATGGACATGAACATAACATAACATGAACGTGAGCTTGAACTATATCATAACGTGAACATAACATGATGTGAACATGAACTTGGAACATAACATGAACATGAACATAACATGTACGTGAGCATAATATATGACATCGAATGCATATACTTGATCTGAAACTTGACTTAACATAAACTTGAATACTTATTTAATTGTCTTGATTAATAACGTGCGTTAATACGTACTCCACAGTTGTTGTGGCCCCACGTATTCAAGTAACATAAAACATAATACGTACTCCACAGTTGTTGTGGCCCCACGTATTCTACATGTCACAATGCTCTGTTACTAACAACTAGTATAATGTACTCACATGTGTGAGTTAAGCATATATAATAGCTCCACAGTTGTTGTGGCCCCCTATAAATAACTAATATACATACGACTCCACAGTTGTTGTGGCCCCGCATTACATAACATAACATAAAATATAATACGTACTCCACAGTTGTTGTGGCCCCACGCATTATAAGTAACATAAATATAATACGTACTCCACAGTTGTTGTGGCCCCACGCATTATAAGTAACATAAAAATAATACGTACTCCACAGTTGTTGTGGCCCCACGCATTATAAGTAACATAAATATAATACGTACTCCACAGTTGTTGTGGCCCCACGCATTATAAGTAACATAAATATAATACGTACTCCACAGTTGTTGTGGCCCCACGCATTATAAGTAACATAAATATAATACGTACTCCACAGTTGTTGTGGCCCCACGCATTATAAGTAACATAAATATAATACGTACTCCACAGTTGTTGTGGCCCCACGCATTATAAGTAACATAAAATATAATACGTACTCCACAGTTGTTGTGGCCCCACGCATTATAAGTAACATAAAATATAATACGTACTCCACAGTTGTTGTGGCCCCACGCATTATAAGTAACATAAAATATAATACGTACTCCACAGTTGTTGTGGCCCCACGTATTATACGTAACATAAAATATAATACGTACTCCACAGTTGTTGTGGCCCCACGATTATAGTAACATAAAATATAATACGTACTCCACAGTTGTTGTGGCCCCACGTATTATACGTAACATAACATTCTTATCTTTCTTAATGCATGAGATTTATTAATATCATATATTTTCTAACATGGCGTATCTTGTAATGGCACAATATGATTTAATCATAAACATTTATGGCATACTGTATCATATGGCATACTTAACATGGATACTTATAACATACAACATTGTATAAGAAAAGATTGTGTAACAGATAAATATTCATGAGATTAAATCATACTAACAATAAACATTAATGACATAGCATGACATGCATATACGATAACATACATACATAAATTGTAGTTCCCTTACCCATCACACATACACAATAAACTGATAGTAAGTTAGAGCTAACTTACCTCGATCGTGCGTTCTATGAGAATAGAGTGCGAAACACGAGGAACTGCCCAACAGCTGGAAGAGAACACTCAAGTCCTTAAGATTTTCACTTCTGAACTTAATTGCCATATTTGAGCACTTGCAACACCACGGGCAACGTGAGGTTTCACCTAGTTTCAAAATCTACTGAATCTCGTGCTTTTCATTTTTCCATCATTGAATTAATCTCCACCATAGAGTTATAATACAATTGTCGGTACCAAAGTCCCTGATACATCTTGCACTCTAGCCATCACTGAATTCACCAATTCACTGTTCATTGGTATCATTGTACTTCTTCTCAGCTTCATTTTTTGACTTCTCAAGCATTGCCTTATCTACTTCCCACTTGGATTTCAATTTATTATTTTCACTTTTGTGTGCATCTGCCACTTTACGCAATTCAGATGCTTCCTCTTGGAGCGAAGCCAAGATTTCTGATGTTGTTGTCAACTCCTGAATAGTCTCTGACAGGAGGATGACCTGTCTTTCATAATTGGTCTGAGCGCCACGCCATCGTTGATGCTCCTTCTCCAAGTCTTCTTTTAAGCCAGAAATCTGAATTTCCATTGCTAAAATTTGCGAAGTTTTAACTGATGATTCTTCCTTTAGATTTTTTTTATTTCTGCTAAAGCAGACACAAGGCTCTCCTCTTTCTCTGCAGTTATAGAAGCTACTTCTTCAGACTTCAAACTAGATTCATATTCAAGTTCAGAGACCCTCTCTCTAAGGGAAAGAACTTCATCCTCTAGTGATTTCTTTAGTTTGTTTGCCTCAATCTTGAAGGTTTCATGGGCACTTTCCATCTGCTTTAATGCATCTTCGTTTACCTGCGCAATGCTCTTAAACTGTTGCATGTGATCCTTGTTAGCCTGTGCTTCCAATTTCAATTTTTCAATCTCTTCCTTTGCCATTCGTAATTCGGCAACAATCTCATTGCTCAAGAAAGATGAAGGTTCCCTCCCACCATCTATGTCAACATCCTTGGCATCTGAAGATTTGATTTTTCTCTCTAGATCAGACAGTTTCACCTCAGCAACCGCAGCTCTGGATTCAGCTGCTGCAACAGCACGCAAAGCATGAGTTAACTCTTTTCCCATTTCTTCAACTTGTCTCATGGCATCTTTTATAGTCCGCTCACGGTCTACTCTGAGGTTCTGAACATTGTCCTGCTCTTCTTGCAACTGTTTCTTAGCCTCGGTCCATTCTCTCTCAACTTGCTTTATGTGCTCCTCTTGTTTTCTCCTCTCAGAAGTTCTTGCCTCCTCATGAACTTTCTCAGCACCCTGTATAGTGTCCAAACTAGCCTGCAGACGGTAGACCCTCTCTGACAAACCACGAACTTCATTATAAGCTCTCTTCTCCTCACTGACTAACATATCTTTTTCATGCTTAAAAACAGATGCCTCCATGGTAAGCTTCCGAGAAAGGTCCTCAGCAGCATGCAAAGATTCAGAACTTTCACGCAGCTTTCGTTGATAATCAATTATTAATTGCGAGAACTCCACATTTCTGGCTAAAATGCCATTGGTTTCAATTCTCTGATGCTCAAATTCCTTCGTGAAGCTATTAAGTCTCTCTCTTGCAAAATTTGCTTCCAAAGCGAACTTGTCACGCTCTGTGCGTAATGATATAATCTCAGTCCTAGACTTCACCAGTTCTTCTTCAAGGCATCTCCCTCGCTCCACAGCCTGTTCCTGGGCCTTTGTAGAAGCTTCCTGAGATCTTTCAAGAAGAAGCTTGAGATTGGTCCTGCCATCATCTGGAGCAGCTTCTAAAAAATGAGGCAGACATGAATCAAGTTTACGTTCCTCTTCATATAACCTTTTGTACATAGTAACAGAGGTGTGGAGAGATTCAATCATTTTCCCTTGCTCCTCTGCTCTTTGTAAGACAGCAGCAACTTTAGAGGAAGATTCATCAGTATGTTTTTTAAGCTCCATTTCAAACTTATCCTTGAACTCCATCTCTGTACTTTCAACTTGATCAGAAAGACTGCGCAAAAGGCTCCTGAGTTGTACATTTTGCTCCACTAATCCATTTATGTCCTTAAATGTCAACAGTCGTTCAGAAATCACTTTTTCAGTATCAGACTCTGCATTTGTCCCCGTAACAGTGCTACCATCATCAAAACTTTCCAGCCCAGTAGATCCACAACGAAGTCGTATATCTCGACATTCCTTAAGAAGAACTGTCACCTGTTTCTGAAGGTCAACAATCTCTTTTTGAGCTAGAGTATAGTCACGTTCATGTCTCCTTGAATCAGCCTTCGATTTCTGTATGGTTTTCTCAAAGTTAGTCTGTTCAGACAGCAAGTTCTGCAGCTTCTGGTTGATTTCAGAGTATGCTTCTGCCATTCTTTCATGTTCCGCTCTTTCATCCAAAATGACTTCAGCTTTTTCCTCTAATTCATATAAGACCCGTTGCAGAATGACCTCAGATTGCTTCCTTCCCAACTGTTCATGTCTTAGGGCATCAACAGTCTCTTGATATTTCAAATACACTTTAGCCAGACTCCAACCATCACGCAGAAGCGAAGCTGCCAAGGCTGTTCCTGAAACACCTGCAGGAATCTTGGGGACAACCACGTGATTATCCTCAACCATGCAATTTGTTTCAAATGAATTCATCAATATTTCAGTACTGAAATTGCTGTGTGGAAGAAGATTCAGTTCCTTCAATTTTCTACTGTTTTCAACATCAGCTTCACACTTTTCAAGTTTTGCTTTCAGATCTGCAGCATCCTTTTCAAATTGGTTCCTGACAAAAAAAAACAGAAGGGTCTCCAGGGTGTAAAGGCTGCCTCGTTTGGCCTCCATAGATTCTATCCTTATCTCTTACTTCTCCTTTCTCTTTTGCTTGGACGGGAAACAAAGGAAAGTGGGCAAAGTTAATCTTACCCGTTGGATTTGATTTGTTGTCGTGACCTAAACGATTGGCCGCAGGCTTTGATTGACTCTTCGGAAATGGTTAGGTTGGGTTAGGAAAAAAGGAAGTACCGTTAATAAATTGAAGAGGATAAAAAAATCATTTAAATTAATATTACACTTAATTACTACATTGAGAAGAATTAAGATAGAATATTATTTTATAAACTAATGTTTATAAAATAATATTTTCTTTATCATTATATAAAATGATAAAGTATCATTAATTAATCAAAGTGCATAAAACACTTAAATTTAAATAAGAATTTTCAACGTAAAATTAAACCTCTTAATATCTTAAAACAATTAAAATATTTAATCTAAATAAATATCCACAATTATAATATTTTCAGAGCTCATTAAATTATTATAATTGTGCTACTTTAAAAACAAGCTTATCTAATACTTTGAAATTCGATGGATAAGATCCGGAAAAACGCCATCGAGGTACAACGCTTAGGATAAAACTGTTCATGATTTTACAGCTGTCGGTGAAGAACAAATTACGTGATTTACGGAAAAGATAATCTATACGCGTGATTCCAGATGAGGGTAAAGACGAGAGAGATGGTGACTGCTGTCGGGAAAGAAACCAAAACGGATTGCCTTGCCGTCTACTATGCGTGAAAAGAAAAGAGAAGGGTGAGGAGATAAAACTAAATTTTAGCGGGCTGTTACAAATACCAATCTAGTCTATAGAATTTACAAAACGATGTTTCCTCACGTACTCCATACACACTGGCAAAGTCATTATCATTAGCATGCAATTTCTTGTCATATTCAAATCTCAATAACTTTGCATCTAAAATAACGATACGATCATACCTTCTTGCTAATGCACAAGCCACAAAAGTTTCCTTACCATGTGTGTACTTGATTACAAGAGGAAAAATCTCAATACATTCTCCCACTTGGCATGCATTCTAATCAACTTACCTTGTCCTTTCAAGTGTATCAAGGACTCATGTTCTTCAAAGAAAGGTCGGGTAGTGATTACCGCACCTGGCAAAAAAGTTACGTCAAGTTCGTTAGTATTAAAACTTGCCTTAGCAAAAAAACTCACTTTTCTTTTAGTTTTCCTCGCATTTTCTGCACTATCTCTTCTCTTTTCACTCTGTTTTTTCTTCAGTCTCTTTATTCTTTTCACTCTCTTTTTTCTTTTCACTTTCTTTTTCCTTTTCACTCTCTATTTTCTTTTCACTCTCTCCTTCTCTTGTGGTTTTGGCCTCACTATTTTTTTCTTCCTCAATCTCATTCCCACTCTTTCTTTTTCGCTCAACCTCACTTTTCAACTTCAGTTGGTCCTCATGGACCTGTGTTGGAGTTAAAGGAGCAATTTGATTGTTTTTCCATCCTTTTCAAAACTGTACATGTTCTTGAACCCGTCATAGATCGCTCTCCTATCACACTGCCACGGCCTCCCCAACAAAATATGACCACAATGCATAGGCACTACATCACAAAGGACCTCATCCTTGTACTTCCTAATTGAAAAAGATACTAGCACTTGCTTATTTACCCTAACCTCCCCACAATCATTCAACCACTGCAACTTGTATGGTCTAGGGTGTTTCAAGGTAGGTAAATTCAATTTCTCAACTAAAGTAGTGCTAACCACATTAGTACAACTTCCTCCATCAATGATCATACTACATACCTTGTTGTTGATGTGGCATCTAGTATGAAAAATGTTCTCTCTTTGCTGCTCTATATCATCCATCTTAAATTCTGTATTGGGAGCACGCCTAACAACAAGAGACTCGCCATACTCTTCATTCTTATCGTACCCATTCTTAATACTAGGCTCACGTCTCCTCCTATCTCTCCCACTTTGCAAATCTCTAATCAATGCACCTTGTTGTTCCATCTTATCCCTCACTTTCCCCAACTTCAAATTTAACCTTTCAAACTTTTGTTGCATGGACTGCAACAAAAAGAATGAATTGTCTGCCACCCCCATCAGTGTTAAGTCACTATTATGAGACGTAGTACATGCTGCACAAAAAAGAATGTTAGTGAAAAAAAAACCTCACACGCCCCCTTACGTGTTTACACTCGAATAATGGCACTCCACTTGTGTATCACACTCTTAATTGGTTTTTTCCCGATAATGATCTCACACTCTCTTGCCTTTTACCTCAAGAGTTTTCCCACTCAAGTTCTTTAAGAACTAATTGAACTCAATCAAGACAATACAACCTTGTTTTGTTCCAACTAGTAATTAGGTCCAAAAAACAAGAGCAAAAGAAAACACAGAAGGAATAAAATGACCCGAGACTCAAGGAATTTATACGCTGGAAAGAGTAATTACGAAACAAGGTACCAATTAAAAAGTTGTATTCAGCCCCTTTAAAGATAAGGCTCAATCAATGACAAAGCACTCAAATTTCATATGGCAAAGTATTTCATACCCAAAATCTTTCCTCCTATTTTTTTTTAATTTTTTTTTCTTTTCCTTTTTTTTCTTTTCTTTTCTTTTCATTTCCTTTCTTTGCTTTTCCTTTCTCAACAAATCAACCACAAACGGAAATATTCAATTGTGGTAATCAAACAATTGAATTCAAACACATAAAAAATTGACAAGGAAAAAAGAAGGGAATGAAACCCTAGAAATTTCAAACCCTAGATGGTGCAAATTTTTGGCAGCCCTAGAAAAACGAATTTCTGTATTTTTTTTTTTTTTGCCAACCCTAGAACATTGAAGCCCTAGAATTTATGATGCAATAAATAAAAGATAGAATCAGACGTGATTGGAAACCTTGCTCTGAATACCAAATGATGTGAACCTCAATCGACTCACTTTGAGACCCAACAACAATATTGGAAAAACAACCCAGGAAAGCCAAACTCAAGTCTATGGATGGAGAATCTAGACCCGTTGAGAACTCGTTTCAAGAACCTAGATTATATGAAAATCTAGACCTGTTGAAGAACCCGTCTCAAGAACCCGAATTACAAATGAGGAACGCAAGGGTGTGATTTACCTTTGATAAGTTCAAATGTTCAATCAAGAGCAAGAGGAGTTAAACTTAACTCACAATGAATAAAATTCATCAATTTCATTAATGTCCTTTTTTTTTTCAAATGAGGCTACAAGTGGTTTAAATAAATAATTCCCAAAACCCTAAAGGAATAGTGACGTGGTACTGTAGCATGAACAGTGCCGAGCTACAGTAACTTCTAAAACCCTAGTTTGTAAAATAATAACTTTCCAAATAAGCCCTTGGCCAAAATACAAGGCCTTCCCAAAAACCCTAATTCAATAGAAAAGATGTAGCAAGCATCAAATTCCAGCTTTGCATCAACGAAATGTTGCACAATATCTGCAATAAGGCAGGCCTCACTAAAGCAGAAGAAATCCATCAAACCCACAAGCCCACGGGCTTGATCACGGCCAATGTGCCGCGTCCCTTTATATCTCTTTTATTTCCTCCCTGCTGAGCTTGTGACGACCAAAGTAGCACCCATCTGGCTCAATAGACCCAAAGAAATCCAACTTCAAAAGACACCCTTTTAACCTATCATAGTATAGGCCTCTAATAGGAAAGGTCGGATTATATTCAAAGTTCATGCATATGTCAGGATACCTAAGCTCGTTAATCATATGCTCCTTTGCAAGATCATAAATCAAACTCTGCAAATCGGCAGAGTAAAGTGCTAAAGTGTAATCATAGTCGAAGCCATAAACTTGTATGTTGTCCAACCTTAAGTTCTTATTTACATAAATGCCCTTCAGATTCATCTTAGGCGTTTCCTTCAACGCCTCAGGAATCTTGTGAAAGCCCTGTCTCGCAGCATCAAAGGCATGCTGGATCTTCGCAATTTCATCATCAACTACCGCGGTATTCGGCTGAGCTTCATCATTCGACTTCAATTCAATTTGCCGGGACGAAGCAATCGCACTATAACCTCGAAGCTTGCTTCCTCCAAGCCCTTCTCCAACATAAATCGGCAAGCTCCGGACGGCGTCGTCGTTGTTATAGACCAAAACAGCGACCCAATCCCTCCTTGGCTTTGGCCCTTTATAATCAGCCCGTGAATTTGAAGAGGAAGAAGAAGCCCTACAGAAGAATAAGAAGCGCGGTAAAGTGGGCTTAGTACGACGACGTAGATCGGGGCTCCATGGAATCGGTCGACAATGGAAATAGAGACTTCCCACTTCCATCGTAGCAAAAGATGAAACAGAAAGGTTGGCGTTCAAATCAACGGCATAATCATGAGGACCACCGTTCTCGTTTTCGATCGCTTGGGTTGGATGGTGTGGATGAGCTTATATTTGGCCTTTTCATGATCGAAAGGCCGGTTTGAGAGGAGGACGGTGGCCCCACCAACACGAAGTGGGAAATTCATGAAGAGCTTTGAGCGTTCGTTGCCTCTGTAGATCATTTACATGGTGTTTTCTGGGCTTACCAAAAGGGCATAGTCATGGCAGTCCCTGTCTCGACTGAACCGAGTTCTGACTCAACATGAGAGCCTGTACAGATCCACAGCTCCATGGCCTGGAAAACCACTTCGAACTGGTCGCAAGGGATGGCCTCACACTTCGGGTATGCTTTTCCAGCAGCAGCTTTGGAGTAAGCACCGGGAACGCCTTGGTAAGCCACGCGGAGCTGCGAACCGTGCATGGGTGCTGGGGAAAGATAGGTTATGGTGAGCGCCTCAAGCTGCGGTTTGATGTTATCTTTATCGGCGGTATCGATGGGGACGAGACTGAGGTCAAAGGTAGTCTTGTGGCCATTTACTGCAGCAACATGGTCTGCACCGCCGGATCTGGCGGCACCAGCGCCAGGCTTCTCATTGGACTGCTGCCTGGAAACGACCTTGCTGGAGAGGATGGCACAGGAGCTCTTCCAGTCTGCTCGACTCAAGCCAACACCATTGGAAAAGTGCACAGAATCGGAGCAGTAAACGCTCTAGACAACGAGACGTCCCACACGGGCGAGCGGTGGATTTCTGGGTCTTGTAACAAGAGAAAACCGATGATCTTTGACACATTTTCAGGCTCTATTTTCTGAATTCTATTGTACACAACGTTCGTAGATTCAGCAAAATCCATTCTCAACGCCCACACCCCACCAAATCCAACAGCCCCCAGATGATGAAACAAAGTCAGAAAAACCAATCCAAAGCCCGAAACTCCTCCACCATGGCCATGATTGATTATTCACTCTGTTCTTCTCTTTCTCTCTCTATCTGTCACTCTTTCTTTCTTTTTCTTTTTTATTTATTTATTTATTTATTTCTTTACTTCCTAAAATGGCCAATCAAGATGATGGATCTTTGTGCAATAATTACACAACCTCTAGGCTAGTCATGATCGATTAACTTGTGTGGTGGGTGAGCACCCACCATTCCTAGAGACAAATAAATTTGATGTAGATTTTGTTTGTTATAAATTATTGAAAGGTGCAATAATTCTCCGAAAATGAACCTTCTCGCATGCCATAAAGGAACCAAATTGACGCCGGCAATCCTCTTTTGTAAGGGAAGAACAGAATACGTGATTTATGGAAAAGATAAACTATACGCGTGATTCCAGATGAGGGTAAAGACAAGAGAGATGTGATTGCTGTCGGAAGAGAAACCAAAACTGATTGTCGTGCTGTCTAAATTTTAGCGGGCTGTTACAGTATCATTTGCCATTCATCGACGTGTTGTATGAATGCTTGTGGGAATATTATTTGGCATTCATTGAGCATATAATCTGAGTTGTCATTTTGGTGTAAAGAAGAATTTAGGCGTATTGCATGAATACTTTTGGGAGCATGGTTTGCCATTCATTGAGGTCGCATATAATTGGAATGGTCATTTTGGTGTAAGGAAGGCTTTCGATGTGTTTCATGATCGTTTGTGGGAGTATCATTTTCCATTCATTGAATTGTTGCATGAACGTCTGCGAGAGTATTATTTATCATTATTAGAGTTTGCATATAAGAAGACCATGCATACTACTATTTCTCATTCATCTTTAGAAGGTGCTTTTGGTTTTAATCCACTTATACATTTTGATTTAATGCATTTATCTGTTGATGACAAAAATAGCTTGGATGGACATTTCCAAATTCTTGATAAAATTAATGATATTTCATATCTAGTGGATCTTCCAGGTAAGTATCATGTGTTTGCTATTTTCAATGTTACTGATCTTTTTCTGCTTGATCCAGGTGGAGATTCGAGGTCGAATCCTTTTGAGGAGAGGGGGAATGATGGGCCCCAAGACGGACCAAATCTTAAGGATCAATTACAAGATTAAGAGCCATGACGATCAAGGGAGCAATGCAAGAATTAGTGCAATCCAATTGGGATAAAGCTAGCAAGAGCCCAACACTCATGATGGGCTTGAAAGAAGGAGAACCAGTTTTGATCCACTTGATCTAAGCTATGGAAGACACGATTTGGGCCTATTGTTATTGAATGCCATGGACTTATTTATTTCATTAAAATGGCTTATTTTATTAGTCATAGGAATTAATCTAGAATAATTGGGCTTTGGGGATGTCCAGCCCACACTTCTTATTTCTATTGAACTAAGGTTTTTGGTAAGGCCTTGTATTGCTAAGGGCTTATTTGGAAAGTTATTATTTTACAACTAGGGTTTTAGAAGTTACTGTAGCGCAACATTGTTCACGCTACAGTACCAGCGGCTTTATTCCATTAGGGTTTTGGGAATTGTTTATTTAAACTACTTGTAGCCTCATTTGAGAAAAAAAAAAGATATTATTGAAATTGATGAATTTTACTCATTGGGAGTTGAGTTTATCTCCTCTTGTTCTTGATTGAATATTTGAACTTATTAAAGGTAAATCACAACCTTTGTGGCGTTCCTCTTTTGTAATCCGGGTTCTTAAGACGGGTTCTTAAACATGATGTGAACCCCAATCGAGTCGCATTGAGACCCAAGAGCAATATTGGAAAAAACAACCCAGGAAAGCTAAACTCAAGTTTATGGATGGAGAATTTAGCATTGTTTTTGGTACCGTACCGTACCGGCCGGTATTTTTCGTACCGGTCACTAGGCCGGTACAGGTATGGTACCTGTTTCGTACCGGCCGAAATACCGGCCGTACCGGCCGGTACCGGCTGTACCGGCCTGTATTTCGGCCTGTACCGGCCTGCGTACCGGCCTGTACCGGCCGGTATTTCGGCCCTTTATCTTTTTTTTTTTTTTTAATCTATAATCTCATTTTTTGATCCCTAATTCATACTGGACTATTTATAATTTATATATACATATATATTCATGTATAATTTATTCATATATAGACTATTATTTTGAAATATATTTTATATATATATTTATATATATAATTTATTTATATATCGATTATCCCGAAACGGTACACGAAACGGTACCGGTACCGAAATATTTCTTTCCAGTGCCTTGACCGGTACGCCATCCGGTACGGTATTCAAAACACTGGAATTTAGACCCGTTGGAAACTCGTTTCAAGAACCTAGATTATATTAAAATCTAAACCCGTTGAAATCCCGTCCCAAGAACCCAAATTACAAGGATGAACGCCACAAAGGTTGTGATTTACCTTTGATAAGTTCAAGAGTTCAATTAAGAACAAGAGGAGAAAACTCACTCACAATTAAAATTCAGAATAATAGTCTAAGCCTTGGAGTGATAGGTTACATCCTTTAAATACCCTCCCCAAAACATGATAAAACCCTAGACTAAAATTTGAGAGCCAACTCTCAAAAATGCCGTTCAGTGAACAGTAGCCGCACGGTACTGTAGCATGAACAGTGTAGTGCTACAGTACTTCGAAACCCTAGTTCAAATAAAATAGTATTTTTCCAAAAAAAGCCCTTGGCTAAAATACAAGGTCTTCCCAAAAACTCTAGTTCATAAGAAATAAGACATGTGGGCTAAGCATCATCAAGCCCACTTATTCTAAACTAATAATGAAAATCATTTTAAACAAATTGAAAGCCTTAATATCTAAAGGCCCTATCTCTAAGTGAAGTCTTCCACAGGTTGGATCAGGTGAATCAAAGCTGGTTCTCATTCTTTCAAGCCCATCATGAGTGTTGGGCTCTTGCTAGCTTCATCTGCACCAATTTTTGCATTGCTTCCTTGATCTTCGTGGCTCTTAATCTTGTAATTGATCCTTAGACACGTCGATGAATGGCAAATGATATTGCCACAAACGTTCATACATCATATTAATGAATGGCAAATGATATTCCCGCAAACGTTCATGCAATGAGTCACTGAATGGCAAATGATACTCCCACAAACGATTATGCAACACGTCTAAAATCTTTTTTACACCAAAATGATCACTCCAATTATACGTTATCTCAATGGATGGCAAATAATATTCCCACAAACGTTCATACTTTCTTGCTAATGCACAAGCCACAAAAGTTTCCTTACCATGTGTGTACTTGATTACAAAAGGAAAAATCTCAATACATTCCTCCCACTTGGCATGCATTCTAGTCAACTTATCTTATCCTTTCAAGTGTATCAAGGACTCATGTTCTTCAAAAAAAGGTCGGGTAGGGATTATCGCACCTGGCTCAAAATCAATGTATTGCTCTATCAGAGAATATGTGGCAATTCACTAAACACACTGCTAGGAATAACGACATTATATCCCCGCAACAAAGAAACAACAATACTAGGCAAAGGTACGTCAAGGTTAGTATTAAAACTTGCCTTAGCATAAAAACTCAATTCTCTCTTTGTTTTTTTTTTCACTTTCTTCACTCTCCTCTTTCTTTTCACTCTCTTTTTTTCTTGAGGTTTCAACCTCACCCTCATTTCTTTCACTCTCTTTTTCCTTTCCACTCTCTTTTCTTTCACTCTGTTTTTCGACATCTTTTTTTGAACTCTCAGCCTCACAATTGCTTTTCAACTCATTCTCTCTTTGTCTTGAGGTTTCAGCCTCACACTCATCTTTTTTCTCTCCCATTTTTCTCTCTCTCTCATTTTTGGTCTCATTATTTTTTTCTTCCTCAATCTCATTCTCACACTTTCTTTTCTGATCAATCTTACTTTCTCTCTTTCGTTTTTGATCAACCTCACTTTTCAACTTCAGTTGGTCCTCATGGACCTGTGTTAATGGATGGCAAATGATATTCCCACAAATGTTCATGCAATGAGTCTATGAATGGCAAATGATACTGTAACAGCCCGTTAAAATTATCAGTTTTGGATTCTTTCCCGACAGCAATCACATCTCTCTCGTCTTTACCCTCATCTGGAATCACGCGTATAGATTATCTTTCCGTAAATCACGTAATTTGTTCTTCACCGACAGCTGTAAAATCATGAACAGTTTTATCCTAAGCGTTGTACCTCGATGGCGTTTTCCCGGATCTTATCCATCGAATTTCAAAGTATTAGATAAGCTTGTTTTTAAAGTAGCACAATTATAATAATTTAATGAGCTCTGAAAATATTATAATTGTGGATAATTACTTAGATTAAATATTTTAGTTGTTTTAAGATATTAAGATGTTTAATTTTACGTTGAAAACTCTTATTTAAATTAATTGGTTTTATCATCTTCGATTAATTAACGGTACTTTATCATTTTATATAATGATGAGGAAATATTATTTTATAAATTTTAGTTTATAAAATAATATTCTACCTTAATTCATCGTGGTGTTTTATTTAAAGTGTTTTATTTAAAATAAAACATTTACGCGTTTTTAATCAGTGTTTTAATTCACCGTTGAATTATTTGAGGATCCCAAAACGTAGGATTGAAGTTTATTACCTAGGCTCCTACCCTTTTTCCTTCATTTTTCCTTTTTTCTTTTTTTTTCTTCTCTTTCCTCTCCTTCTCTCCATGGTCGACTTACACCCTTCCACCATAGCTGATCGGTTCTAGCTTCCTACCGGCGCCACCTCCGGCCGCCGTGCCTCACCTCCACCTCCGGCATGTCCCTCCCTCACCGGCGAACACATCTGCACCGGAGGTGTGCAACGCCGGCCACCAATTCTCTCTCTCTTCCCGTGCTCTTCCTTCTTGTCTCATTACCGTCGCCGCCCCTTTGACCGCCCGTTTCTCCGCCGTCCGGTGGAGGTGTCGTACACCACCCCCGCCATTCTCTTCCCCTTTCACCATAGTTCATACACACCAATTTTCAGAGCCATCGGACCAGCCGTTAGTCGCCGAGAGCCCCCGGAAGTTGCTGCCCCTGCCCTGTTTTCTCCCCTGTTGCCGATTTCTTTCTCCGCCCAGAACCGCCGCTCGCCGGCGGCGTGGACTACACCACCCACCCAGATTTCTTCCCCTCTCACCGGTGAACATCCCCTCCAAGTTTCACCTCCATCCGAGCCACGGTTAGCCGCCACTCTCGCCTCCAAACAAATGGGTTTTTAAGGCTTTTCACCATTTTGGACCACCATACACGGCCAAATCAGCCACCAAGCACCACCATTGGATTCACCACATCAAGGGCTTCCTCCCCATGTCTTTCTTTTTCCCAAACTCTCACTTTTTCTCATATGGGTTTCTCAAAACACCCGTTCGGTTGCACCACCGTGCGCCGCCGTACACGGCCACCCGTGGTGTTTCACCACCACCATCTTGTTCCTCTCATCCTCATGAACCTCTCCAAGAAATTTCATGGCCAACGGAGCTTCGTAGAGCTCACACTCTCCCGCACTCTCCAAGGCCAAAAATGGTTTCAAACGGCCGATCTGCCGCCGTTAGCCACCGTCCGACCACCACCTCGCCACCACAGCTCCACCACATGTTCCTCTACCTTTCCCTAGCTTTCCATGAAGTTCTATGGCTTTTCGCTACCTCGCGTCTCCTCCGCTCACCGTTCGGAGTTACTGTTCACGGCGTGATGCCGCCGTGCTCCGCCACCTTTGACCATCACAAGGCGACCGTGAGTCTTCCAAGACCACGCCTAGCCTTTCTCAAGCCCAAACTACCACTTTATGTGGTGGACAGACACCGTACCGCCACGTATGCTCCTCCGACGCATGTTCGTGACGAGCAGCGAGCGACGCACGGGTTATCCCGTCGATGGTATAACCCTCTATCTTTAGTTATTTATGTTTAACATAGTTGATTTGGTTGGCTGTAGACTGTGTAGTTAGTGTTTGTGGAGTTCGCTGCGTAGTTGTGAAACGAAGTGTGGTTGTGAAGTGTTAGGCTTGATTTTGTAGTTTTGTGGACTGTGCTGTGAAGTATAGGCGTGAGATGGATGCCGTAGATGTGATACGGCGGGTTGTGTGAAGAGAATACGCGTGTAGCGTATTCTGTGTAATGCAGCGACGCGCCGCGCGACGTGCGCTGTAGTGATGTGTGTCGTAGAAGGAAGGGAGTACGCATGTAGTGTACTCCGTGTTGTATGGCGATGCATCGTGTGATGTGCATCGTGTTGATGAGTGTTGTAGCGAAGGAAGTACGCGTAGCGCGTACTCCGTGTCGCGTAGCGATGCACCGTGAGACGTGTATCGCAGTAATGGGTTTTGTAGTGTGAATGGAAGAGAGTTCACGTGAGTGTACTCTGTACTAGGTCGTGATACATCGGATGGCGTGTCACGAAGGGTTGGATGGTATTGAATGGAAGAGAGTTCACGTGAGTGTACTCTGTAATAGTATGCCTTTATGTATGAAATATGTTTCAAGTATTTGGGATATTTTAGTTTGGTGCATAGTATTGCTAAAGAAAAAAATTATCCGCTGCGAATATTGCATAATGCTAGATGCATGTTAGGAACATTGCATCTTATATGTCATGAATGGGGGCAGGTAACCTTGTGTTGCATGTCTCGACGCTTCAAATGTCCGTTCAATCCTAAGCGGAATTTGGGGGCGTCACAGATACTCCCACAAACGATTATGCAACACGTCTAAAATCTTTTTTACACCAAAATGATCACTCCAATTATATGCGACCTCAATGAATGGTAAACCGTGCTCCCTAAAGTATTGGGCCCCAAGGCGGACCAAGTCTTAAGGATCAATTGCAAGATTAAGAGCCACAAAGATCAAGGGAGTAATACAAGAATTGGTGCAATTCAATTGGGATGAAGCTAGTAAGAGCTCAACACTCAGGATGGACTTGAAAGAAGGAGAACCAGTTTTGATCCACTTGATCTAAGCTATGGAAGACTCGACTTGGGCCTATTGAAGGCTACGGACTTATTTATTTCATTAAAATGACTTATTTTATTAGTCATAGGAATTAATCTAGAATAATTGGGCTTTTGAGATGTCCAGCCCACACGTCTTATTTCTATTGAACTAGGGTTTTTGGGAAGGCCTTGTATTTTGGCCAAGGGCTTATTTGGAAAGTTATTATTTTACAAACTAGGGTTTTAGAAGTTACTGTAGCGAGGCACTGTTCATGCTACAGTACCACGTTACTATTCCTCTAAGGTTTTGGGAATTGTTTATTTAAACCACTTGTAGCCTCATTTGAGAAGACAGACTATTATTCTGAATTTTAATTGTGAGTAAGTTTTCTCCTCTTGTTCTTAATTGAACTCTTGAACTTATCAAAGGTAAATCACAACCTTTGTGGTGTTCCTCCTTGTAATTTGGGTTCTTGAGACGGGATTTCAACGGGTCTAGATTTTAATATAATCTAGGTTCTTGAAACGAGTTCCCAACGGGTCTAAATTCTCCATCCATAGACTTGAGTTTGGCTTTCCTGGTTGTTTTTCCAATATTGTTGTTGGGTCTCAAAGTGAGTCGATTGGGGTTCACATCATTTGGTATTCAGAGCAAAGTTTCCAATCAGGTCTGATTCTATCTTTTATTTATTGCATCATAAATTCTAGGGCTCCAATGTTTTAGGGTTGCCAAAAAAAAAAAAACACAGAAATTCATTTTTTTTTCTTGGGCTGCAGAAATTTGCACCATCTAGGATTTCATTGATTCCCTTCTATTCATTGTCAATTTTTATGTGTTTGAATTCAATTGTTTGATGATCACAATTGGATATTTCTGTTTGTGGTTGAATTGTTGAGAAAAGAAGAGAAAAAAAGAAAAGGAAAGAAAGGAAAGGAAAAAAAAGGAAAAGAAAAGAAAAGAAAAGAAAGGAAAAGAAAAGAAAATTCGAAAAAACAAATTCAAAAAAAAAAAAAAAGGAGAGAAGTATTTTGGGATGAAATACTTTGCCATGTGAAATTGAGTGCTTTGTTATTGATTAAGCCTTATCTTCAAACGGGTTGAATATATCTTTCTAGTTGGTACCTTGTTTCGTAATTACTCTTTCCAACGTATAAATTCCTTGAGTCTCGGGTCATTTTATTCCTTCCGTGTTTTCTTTTATTCTTGTTTCTTGGACCTAATTACTAGTTGGAGCAAAACAAGGTTGTATTTTCTTGATTGAGTTCAATTAGTTCTTAAAGAACTTGAGTGGGAAAACTCTTGAGATAAAAGGCAAGGGAGTGTGAGATCATTATCGGGAAAAAGCCAATAAGAGTGAAACACGAGTGAAGTGCCATTATTTGAGTGTAAACACGTAAGGGAGCTTGTGAGGTCTTTTTTCCTCTAACATTCTTTTTTTGTGCAGAGCATATGATGTCTCATAAAAATGACTCATCACCAAAGGAGATGGTAGATAACTCATTTTTTGTGTTGCAATCCATGCAACAAAAGTTTGAAAGGTTAAATTTGAAGTTGGGAGAAATGAGGGATAGGATGGATCAACAAGGTGTAGTGATTAGAAATCTACGAAGTGTGAGAGATAGGAGGAGACGTGAGCCTAGTATTGAGAATGGGTACGATAAGAATGGAGAGTATGGCGAGTCACTTGTTGTTAGGCGTGCTCCCAATACAGAAATTAAGATGGATGATATAGAACAACAAAGAGAGAACATTTTCCATACTAGATGCCACATCAATAGCAAGGTATGTAGTATGATCATTGATGGAGGGAGTTGTACTAATGTGGTTAGCACTACTTTAGTTGAGAAATTGAATTTACCTACCTTGAAACACCCTAGACCATACAAGTTGTAGTGGTTGAATGATTGTGGGGAGGTTAGGGTAAATAGGCAAGTGCTGGTATCTTTTTCAATTAGGAAGTACAAGGATGAGGTCCTTTGTGATGTAGTGCCTATGCATTGTGGTCATATTTTGTTGGGGAGGCCGTGGCAGTGTGGTAGGAGAGCGATCTATGATGGGTTCAGAAACATGTACAGTTTTGAAAAGGATGGAAAAACAATCAAACTTGCTCCTTTAACTCCAACACAGGTCCATGAGGACCAACTGAAGTTGAAAAGTGAGGTTGATCAAAAAAGAAAGAGAGAAAGTGAGATTGATCAGAAAAGAAAGAGTGAGAATGAGATTGAGGAAGAAAAAAATAATGAGACCAAAAATGAGAGAGAGAGGAAAATGGGAGAGAAAAAAAATGAGTGTGAGGCTGAAACCTCAAGAAAAAGAGAGAATGAGTTGAAAAACAATTGTGAGGCTGAGAGTTCAAAAAAAGATGTCGAAAAAGAGAGTGAAAGAAAAGAGAGTGGAAAGCAAAAAGAGATTGAAAGAAATGAGGGTGAGGTTGAAACCTCAAGAAAAAAAGAGAGTGAAAAGAAAGAGGAGAGTGAAGAAAGTGAAAGAAAATCAAAGAGAGAATTGAGTTTTTATGCTAAGGCAAGTTTTAATACTAACCTTGACGTACCTTTGCCTAATATTGTTGTTTCTTTGTTGCAGGGATATAAGGTCGTTATTCCTAGCAGTGTGTTTAGTGGATTGCCACCTATTAGAGAGATAGAGCAATACATTGATTTTGTGCCAGGTGCGATAATCCCTTCCCGACCTTTCTTTGAAGAACATGAGTCCTTGATACACTTGAAAGGACAAGGTAAGTTGACTAGAATGCATGCCAAGTGCGAGGAATGTATTGAAATTTTTCCTCTTGTAATCAAGTACACACATGGTAAGGAAACTTTTGTGGCTTGTGCATTAGCAAGAAGGTATGATCATATTGTTATTTTAGATACAAAGTTATTGAGATTTGAATATGACAAGAAATTACATACTAATGATGATGACTTTTCCAGTGTGTATGGAGTACGTGAGAAAGCGTCGTTTTCTCATTTATATAGACTAGGTTGGTACTTGTTTAGAGAGAAAAGACTTTTTGTGCCTACTAGTCTTATGCGTGAGTTGCTTGTGCACAGATGTGGTTTGTTGGGACATTTGGATATAAAGAGGACTTTAGACGTGTTGCATGACCATTGGTGGGAGTACTACTTGCCATTCATTAAGTTTGCATATAGTTGGAGTGGTCACTTTAGTATAAAGAATATTTTAGGCATATTGCATGAACATTGGTGGGAGTATTCTTTCCCATTCATTGAGTTTGCATATAGTTGGAGTGGTCACTTTGGCATAAACATGAGTTTAGGGGTATTGCATGAACACCTTTGGGCGTATCATTTGCCAATTATTGATGTGTTGTTTGAACATTTGTGGCAGTATCATTTGTCTTTCACTAACTGGTTATATGAACGTTGGTGGAAATATTATTTGCCATTTATTGAGGTTGCATATAATCAGAGTTGTCATTTTGGTGCAAGGAAGACTTTAGATGTGATTAATGAATGTTTATGGGAGTATCATTTGCCTTTCATTGACTTGTTGCATAAACGTTTGTGGGAGTATTATTTACCTTTCATTGACTTGTTGCATGAACGTTTGTTGGAGTATCGTTTGCCCTTGTTAGAGTATTGTTTGCCCTTGTTAGCGTTTGCATGTAATAGGACCATCCATTCAACAATTTTTTATTCTCCTATTGAAATTGCAAATGGTTTTAATCCACTTACTCCTATAGCATTGATGTTTTGTCTTGTTGATGGCAGGAGTTGCTTGGATAGACCTTTTTTTATTCTTGAAAAAGTTAATGCTAATTCATATCTAGTGGATCTTCCAGGTAAGTATCATGTATTTGCTATTTTCAATGTTACTGATCTTTTTCCGTTTGATCCAGGTGGAGATTCGAGGTCGAATCCTTTTGAGGAGAGAGGGAATGATGGGCCCCAAGGCGGATTAAGTCTTAAGGATCAATTGCAAGATTCAGAGCCACGAAGATCAAGAGAGTAATACAAGAATTGGTGCAATTTAATTGGGATGAAGCTAGTAAGAGCTCAACACTCAGGATGGGCTTGAAAGAAGGAGAACCAGTTTTGATCCACTTGATCTAAGCTATGGAAGACTCGACTTGGGCCTATTATTATTGAAGGCTACAGACTTATTTATTTCATTAAAATGACTTATTTTATTAGTCATAGGAATTAATCTAGAATAATTGGGCTTTTGAGATGTCCAGCCCACACGTCTTATTTCTATTGAATTAGGGTTTTTGGGAAGACCTTATATTTTGGCCAAGGGCATATTTGGAAAGTTATTAATTTACAAACTAGGGTTTTAGAAGTTACTGTAGCGCGGCACTGTTCACGCTCCAGTACCCGCGGCACTATTCCTCTAGGGTTTTGGGAATTGTTTATTTAAACCACTTGTAGCCTCATTTGAGAAGATAGACTATTATTCTGAATTTTAATTGTGAGTGAGTTTTCTCCTCTTGTTCTTAATTGAACTCTTGAACTTATCAAAGGTAAATCACAACCTTTGTGGAGTTCCTCCTTGTAATTTGAGTTCTTGAGACGGGATTTCAACGAGTCTAGATTTTAATATAATATAGGTTCTTGAAACGAGTTCCCAACGGGTCTAAATTCTCCATCCATAGACTAGAGTTTGGCTTTCCTGGGTTGTTTTTCCAATATCGTTGTTGGGTCTTAAAGCGAGTCGATTGGGGTTCACATCATAAAGTGTTCATGTAATATGCCTAAAATATTTTTTATACCAAAGTGACCCAACAAACCACATCCATGCACAAGCAACTCACCCATAAAACTAGTAGGCACACAAAGTTTATTCTCTCCAAATAAATATCAATCTAGTCTATAGCACTTACCAAACGATGTTTTCTCGCGTACTCCATACACACTGGCAAAGTCATTATCATTAGGATGCAATTTCTTGTCATATTCAAATCTCAATAACTTTGCATCTAAAATAACGATACGATCATACCTTCTTGCTAATGCACAAGCCATAAAAGTTTCCTTACCATGTGTGTACTTGATTACAAGAGGAAAAATCTCAATACATTCCTCCCGCTTGGCATACATTCTAGTCAACTTACCTTGTCCTTTCAAGTGTATCAAGGACTCATGTTCTTCAAAGAAAGGTCGGGAAGGGATTATCGCACCTGGCACAAAATCAATGTATTGCTCTATCTCTCTAATAGGTGGCAATCCACTAAACACACTGCTAGAAATAACGACTTTATATCCCTGCAACAAAGAAACAACAATACTAGGCAAAGGTACGTCAAGGTTAGTATTAAAACTTGCCTTAACATAAAAACTCAATTCTCTCTTTGTTTTTCTTTCACTTTCTTCACTCTCCTCTTTCTTTTCACTCTCTTTTTTTCTTGAGGTTTCAACCTCACCCTCATTTCTTTCAATCTCTTTTTCCTTTCCACTCTCTTTTCTTTCACTCTCTTTTTCGACATCTTTTTTTGAACTCTCAGCCTCACAATTGTTTTTCAACTCATTCTCTCTTTTTCTTGAGGTTTTAGCCTCGCATTCATTTTTTTTCTCTCCCATTTTTCTCTCTCTCTCATTTTTGGTCTCATTATTTTTTTCTTACTCAATCTCATTCTCACTCTTTCTTTTCTGATCAATCTCACTTTTTCTTTTTCTTTTTTCATCAACCTCACTTTTCAACTTCAGTTGGTCCTCATGGACCTGTTGGAGTTAAAGGAGCAAGTTTGATTGTTTTTCCATCCTTTTCAAAACTGTACATGTTCCTGAACCCATCATAGATCGCTCTCCTATCACACTGCCACGGCCTCCCCAACAAAATGTGACCACAATGCATAGGCACTACATCACAAAGGACCTCGTCCTTGTACTTCCTAATTGAAAAAGATACTAGCATGCTTATTTACCCTAACCTCCCCACAATCATTCAACCACTCCAACTTGTATGGTTTAGGGTGTTTCAAGGTAGGTAAATTCAATTTCTCAACTAAAGTAGTGCTAACCACATTAGTACAACTTCCTCCATCAATGATCATACTACATACCTTGTTGTTGATGTGGCATCTAGTATGAAAAATGTTCTCTCTTTGCTGCTCTATATCATCAATCTTAAATTCCGTATTGGGAGCACACCTAACAACGAGAGACTCGCCATACTCTTCACTCTTATCGTACCCATTCTTAATACTAGGCTCACGTCTCATCCTATCTCTCTCACTTTGCAAATCTCTAATCAATGCACCTTGTTGTTGTTCCATCTTATCCCTCACTTTCCCCAGCTTCGAATTTAACCTTTCAAATTTTTGTTGCATGGACTGCAACAAAAAGAATGAATTGTCTGCCACCCCCATCGGTGTTAAGTCACTATTATGAGACATAGTACATGCTGCACAAAAAAGAATGTTAGTGAAAAAAAAACCTCACACGCTCCCTTACGTGTGTTTACACTCGAATAATGGCACTCCTCACTCGTGTATTACACTCTTAATTGGCTTTTTCCCGATAATGATCTCACACTCTCTTGCCTTTTACCTCAAGAGTTTTCCCACTCAAGTTCTTTAAGAACTAATTGAACTCAATCAAGACAATACAACCTTGTTTTGTTCCAACTAGCAATTAGGTCCGAGAAACAAGAACGAGAGAAAACACGGAAGGAATAAAATGACCCAAGACTCAAGGAATTTATACGATGGAAAGAGTAATTACGAAACAAGGTACCAACTACAAATTGTATTCAGCCCCTTTAAAGATAAGGTTCAATCAATAACAAATCACTCAATTTCATATGGCAAAGTATTTTATACCCAAAATCCTTCTCTCCATTTTTTTTTTTTTGGATTTTTTTTTTCGAATTTTCTTTTCTTTTCCTTTCTTTTCTTTTCTTTTTTTTTTCTTTTCCTTCCTTTTCTTTTCTTTTCTTTTCTTTTGCTTTCCTTTCTTTTCTTTTCTTTTCTCTTCTTTTCTCAACTATTCAACCACAAATACAAATATCCAATTGTGATAATCAAACAATTGAATTCAAACACATAAAAATTGACAAGGAATAGAAGGGAATGAATGAAACCCTAGAAATTTCAAACCCTAGATGGTGCAAATTTTGGCAACCTAGAAAAACGAATTTCTGTGTTTTTTTTTTTTCGCAAACCCTAGAACATTTTTTTTTTGGCAAACCCTAGAACATTGAAGCTCTAGAATTAACAATACAATAAAAAAAGATAGAATCAGACCTGATTGGAAACCGAGCTCTGAATACCAAATGATGTGAACCCCAATCGACTCGCTTTGAGACCCAACAATAATATTGGAAAAACAACCCAGGAAAGCCAAACTCAAGTCTATGGACGGAGAATTTAGACCCGTTGGGAACTCGTTTCAAGAAACTAGATTATATTAAAATCTAGACCCGTTGAAATCCCGTCTCAAGAACCCAAATTACAAGGAGGAACACCATAAAGGTTGTGATTTACCTTTGATAAGTTCAAGAGTTCAATTAAGAACAAGAGGAGAAAACTCACTCACAATTAAAATTCAGAATAATTGTCTAAACCTTGGAGGGGCTGGTTACATCATTTAAATACCCTCCACAAAATATGATAAAACCCTATAGACTAAAATTTGAGACCCTACTCTCAAAAATGCCCTTCAGTGAACAGTAGTCGCGCGTTACTGTTTCATGAACAGTATCATGCTACAGTACTTCTAAACCCTAGTTTAAAATAAAATAATATCTTTCCAAATTAGCCCTTGGCCAAAATACAAGGCCTTCCCAAAAACCCTGGTTCACTAGAAATAAGACATGTGGGCTAAGCATCCTCAAGCCCACTTATTCTAAACTAATAATAGAAATCCTTTTAAACAAATTGAAAGCCTTAATATCTAAAGGCCCTATCTCTAGGTGAAGTCTTCCACAGCTTGGATCAGGTGAATCAAAGCTAGTTCTCATTCTTTCAAGCCCATCATGAGTGTTGGGCTCTTGCTAGCTTCATCTGCACCAATTTTTGCATTGCTCCCTTGATCTTCGTGGCTCTTAATCTTGTAATTGATCCTTAAGACTTGGTCCGCCTTGGGGCCCATCAGTATTGAGAGCATGCCTGACAATAAGAGACATGTCATACTCTTCATTCTTATCGTACCCATTCTTAATACTAGGCTCACGTCTCCTCCTATCTCTCCCACTTTGCAAATCTCTAATCAATGCACCTTGTTGTTCTATCTTATCCCTCATTTCTCCCAACTTTAAATTTAACCTTTCAAATTTTTGTTGCATGGACTGCAACAAAAAGAATGAATTGTCTGCCACCCCCATCGGTGTTATGTTGATGAGTGTTGTAGCGAAGGAAGTACGCGTAGCGCATACTCCGTGTCGCGTAGCGATGCACCGTGAGACGTGTATCGCAGTGATGGGTTTTGTAGTGTGAATGGAAGAGAGTTCACGTGAGTGTACTCTGTACTAAGTCGTGATACACCGGATGGCGTGTCACGAAGGGTTGGATGGCGTAGCAGAGAAGTGTGGAGCGTATGGTGTAGTGTTGGGAAACTGTATGACAGTGTCCCGAAGCAGTGGTGTTATGGATTATAGTCTGGGGTGACTGGTGTCATCTTGTGGTTGACTATGGCTAAGAGTATATGGATTGAGAAAGGAATTGTTTGTTGGTTATTATTGATAATTTTAATGAACTTGTTTTAGTGATTTGTTCATGTTATGTTTTAAGCTTAAGTTCATGCCATGTTAAGTCAAGTTCAGTTCACGCTTAAGTTCTGGTTAAGTCATGCTATATGTCAAGTTATACTATGTTTATGTATGACTATAATTATGCATTTATGCTTTTACTGCCATGCATGCATTTTTAACCTGTGTGTGAGTTTTATGTTAACTTACTGAGATTTGTAATCAAATCTCACTGTGGTAGTCCCAACTACCATTCCCCCGAATGGTAGATCTTGTTACAGGACCCAAAGGAGAATTGGAATCTGACCAACTGAATACGGTCGACTAGGCCACGGTGCGATGTTGATGATGGTATAGTATTTAACTTAGGTTAATACTTGTACTTTTGGAGTTGTATCTCAAGTATTCTTTTGATCACAACCATTTTAGACTAGTGTGGTGATCACGGCTTTTTAGTATGCCTTTATGTATGAATTATGTTTCAAGTATTTGGGATATATTTAGTTTGGTGCATAGTATTGCTAAAGAAAAAGATTATCCGCTGCGAATATTGCATAATGCTAGATGCATGTTAGAAACATTGCATCTTATATGTCATGAACGGGGGCAGGTAACCTTGTGTTGCATGTCCCGACGCTTCAAATGTCCGTTCAATCCCAAGCGGAATTTGGGGGCGTCACAGGTGGTATCAGAGCAATACGTCTCTGGGTTGTAAATCCACATGTCCTTAAGAAATGCACCAAATACTAGGCTTGAGATTTTAGTTTTCATTAGGCGTGAATTTCTTTGAGATCATGTGCTGAAAAGCGATATAGTGTTAGAGTTCACAAACACAGTTGATCAGTTAGCAGATATTTT
>QGSO01000359.1:1582357-1658642 GCA_011037825.1 Carya cathayensis | reverse complement strand
CAAGAAAAGGCAAAGGAAAATGATCTTTCCTAGTGGCGGCATTCAACTTCCTATAATCAATACACATGCGCCAACCAGTAGGAATTCTTGTAGGAATCGATTCATCTTGATCATTTTTAACAATGGTAAGCCCAGATTTTTTTGGAACTACATGAATGGGGCTTACCCACTTGCTATCCGAGATGGGGTAAATGATACCCACATCAAGCAATTTCAACACTTCATTTTTAACCACTTCCTTCATTGTGGGATTCAACCTTCTTTGCATTTCCCGAGAAGGTTTTGCATCATCTTCTAAATAAATCCTATGGGTACACTCCAAGGGACTTATACCTTTTATATCAGCCATTGTCCATCCAATAGACTTTTTATGCTTCTTAAGCACATCTAGCAATTTATCTTCTTGTTCACTAGTTAAGTGAGAAGAAATTACCACAGGGAAAGTGCTTTGTGGTCCTAAGAAAGCATACTTCAACTCCAATGGAAGAGGTTTGAAGTCCAAAGTTGGGGATTGCTCCTCCGAAGGTTTGAGAGTTGATGTCAATGGTGGAAGTTGCTCAAATTTTGGCCTCCATGGTTGTGTAACTTGCTGACCTATTGAGGAAACAAGAGATGAGTCATTAACATTATCAAATATTTTCAAATCTTCTTCAAATTCCTCTAAAGAATCAATAAGTTGAAAGTAATGTGCAGAATTTTCATCAATGAAATTTTCCAGCAAATTCACTTCATGAACTTCTTCAACTTCTTGCGGTTGCCTGCAAAGATTAAAAATATTTAGCTCCAAGGTCATATTTCCAAAACTCAATTTTAAAACTCCACTTCTACAATTTATGAGTGCATTAGAAGTGGCCAAGAAAGGTCTTCCTAAGATAACCGGTGCTTGGAAAGTAGAATGATTAGTCAATTGCATGTCGAGTACGACAAAGTCTACTGGATAGTAGAATTTGTCTACTTGAACCAAAACATCTTCCACAACACCTCTAGGAATCTTTATAGACCTATCTGCCAACTGCAATGTGATAGAAGTAGATTTCAACTCACCCAATCCAAGCTGAACATAAACATTATAAGGCAATAAGTTCACACTTGAACCTAAGTCTAATAATGCTTGGCCTATTTTTGAGTTCCCTATCATGCAAGCTATGGTAGGGGATCCTGGATCCTTGTATTTGGGAGGAGTGTTGGTTTGGATAATAGCACTAACCTGCTCAGTAAGAAAAGCTTTCTTTTGCACATTTAATTTTCTTTTCACGGTGCATAAATCCTTTAAAAATTTAGCATAGGTAGGAATCTGTTGAATAGCATCCAATAATGGTATATTTATCCTAACTTGCTTAAAAATTTCAAGGATTTCAGCGTGATGCTTATCTTTATGCAAAGGGATTAACCTTTGAGGAAAAGGTGCAAGTGTAGTGCTTGGGACACTTTTAGATTCCAAAGGACCATGTGCCTCATTTTCAGAAGGAGGTTTAGAAATGTTACCATTCTTTTCTACCTCTTGATCTGGGATGCCGATCACCTTACCACTTCTCAAGGTTGTAATAGCCTTGACTTGCTTGACATTTGGATCTCCTGCCATACTTTGAAATTGCTGGTTTTGGCCTTGTGGATTAGGCTGAGATTGTGCAGGGAACTTCCCTTTCTCTTGAGTGCTCATGGTTGTGGTCAACCTTGTGACTGACCCTCGAATGTCAGCAATTGCTTGTGAATTTTGACTATTGATAGCAGCTTGACTTTGCATGAATTGTTGAAAATTTGTAGACAGCTGCTGAAAATTGGTGGATAATTGCTGGAAATTGTCTTCAAGATTTTTTTTCTGAGTTGGCACCATGTGGTTGGCATATTGAGATGGTCCTGAACCTCCTGGGGTTGTATAGGGTGCAAATTGTGAAGGACCAGCTATGTTGGGTGCAGGTACAGCAGCTTGTTCACCCCTCCAACTGAAATTAGGGTGATTTCTCCATCCCGAATTGTAAGTGTTGGAATAAGGACCTGAAAAAGATTTAGCAACCATATTAACAGCATTAGATTGATCCAAAAGAACTTCTTTAAAAGCTGGAATGGTTGGGCAATCATTAGTTGAATGTCCTTGGCCCTCACAAATATTACAGCTCAAGGTAATCTGAGGTACAGCTTGTACTTCATTCACTTTCTTCAATTCTATGGTTTCTAATTTCTTAGAAATCATAGCCAACCTAGCATTCAAATCATCTACTTCCCTCAGATTATATTTCCCACCCCCTGAAATTGTCCTGAACTTTCCGACCTATCATGAATATCAGATGTATCCCATGATTGTGCATTTTCAGCTAGATAATCAAAATATTCAAAAGCTTCCTCAGGTTCTTTGCTAAAAAACGCTCCATTACACATGGTTTCCACAAATTGTCTCATTTTTGGTTGCAACCCCTCATAAAAAAAACTGATGACCCTCCAATTCTCATATCCATGATGAGGACATGCATTTAAAAGGTCTTTGAATCGTTCCCAACAATGATAAAATGTTTCCACATCCTTTTGGCAAAAATTCATGATTTGTCTTTTCAAGGCATTGGTTCTATGCATGGGAAAAAATTTCTTTAAAAATTCAGTTTGCATTTCTTGCCAAGTCCCAATGGATCTTGGTCTTAAGGAATTCAACCATGTCTTAGCCTTGTCTTTTAAGGAAAATGGAAACAGTTTCAATCTTATGACCTCTTCAGTGCATGTTCTATCCATGAATGTGGAACACACTTCTTCAAACTCTTTGATATGCAAGTAAGGGTTCTCAGATTCCATACCATGAAAGTGTGGTAACAATGGAATCATCCCAGGTTTGAAATTAAAAGCATTTGCATTAAGAGGTAAAATGATGCAAGAAGGTGTGCTAGTCCTAACAGGCTGAAGATATTCTCTAAGTGTCCTGTTTGGATTCTCCACTTCCCTATCATGATGCTCATTTTCAGCCATGATGCTATCAGTGTCAGCTGATGATTCAACGGAAGATGATGCAGAGCTAAAAGATGTCAATGATTCTGTCCTAAACAGTCGAGATGTATGGTCTCTAGTCCAACCAGTCATACAAACAAGAGCAGATAATCAAAGACAATGAAAAATAAAAAGAGAGAAGGAAAAAGATGTCACCCAAGCTGTGAAGAGATTCACAGCTCTAAAAACGTCCTCTCAGCAGTAGAGGAATGCTTTAATAAGCACCAGTTGTCCCCGGCAACGGCGCCAAAAACTTGACTCGGTTTAGAATGTGCTTCCAAGTGCAGAAGTGTCAAGTTGTATCAAGGATAAGTCAGGATCGTATTCCACAGGGAAAATGGGTTATCAAAGCGTATAAAGGATTTGTGAGGAACAAATGAATCGAGTATGTGAGATGAAAATAAAATTAAAATGCTATGCCAAAAAAATAATTGAAATTGAATCTAGAGTTTCTAAAGAAAGGCAAATTAACAAACACTTGGGTTGGGTTTGAGATTCTTTTTATCTCGGATTCAAGCTTTTGTTGTGCCTTACGTCAACAACAAAACAAGAGCAAGAGCCGCAATCTATTTTCCATTTGAATCCGACTAGTAATTTAGTGAAATTAACATTAAACAATAAAATATTGCATCAAACTAGAATCTAAAATAAATTAAATCTCATTCCACAACCCAAGCTTTAGTAATTAGTTACACATGATATTTTTAGTAACAAAAATAAATCTAAGTGGAACCATATCAAAAACTAAGAAAATATAAATAAACTTTAGAATGAAATAAAAATAAAAAGTCTATAATATCAACTTGAAGAAATAAGACAAACTAAATTAAAGAAATAAAATTGAAACTATAACAAGGTAATAAAATTGAAACCAAAACTAGGTAATAAACTTGAAACTATAACAAGGTAATACACTTGAAAACCATAACAAAGTAATAAAATTGAAACTATAACAAGGTAATAAAAATTGAAAACCATAACAAAGTAATAAAAACTGAAACTATAACAAGGAAATAAAATTGAAACCATCACAAGGTAATAAAATTGAAACTCCAAAACTAAGTACTTCCGGCCTGCCTTCCCTTGGTTTTATAGGTGTTGTCCATGAGTTAAAAGAGTGGGAGACTTGCATGTGCGTGTGAGTGGAGTTCCAGCTATGAAATGTGGAGGTGCCGTGATTTATGCTTCTCTTTGTTCCATGTGTGTTGCCGTGATTGTTGTTGCATGTGTTGCTTTCTTCAATCTGCTTCTTTCCGTGAATGTGTTTGCTGCTGTTTTCTATTTCCTGCATGTGTTCTGCTTTGCTTTTCTTCCTTTTGCATGTGCATGTGTTGACAGCATGTTACAAGTTGCTGTCCATGTGATGCTGCTGCATGTTTCTGCTTTTTCTGCATGTGAGTGTCCATTTTCTGCATTGAATTTGCAAGCATGTGCCGTGAGTTTCTTCTGGTTGTGTGCTTTATGTGAGCTGCCCACTTGCTGTCCGGTTTCATGTTGGTAGTTGCTGCATTGTTGATTTCTGCTGCATTGCCGAGTGATGCATGTGTGCTGTCCACATTTTCTGCATGTGAAGTGGTTGTGGTCCCAAGTTTCCTGCATGTGCCTCTTGCCGTGTATGCTTGAGTTCCATCTTGTGTTCCCTTCATTTATTTCTTTCACTTGCTTTTATCTTCATAGAATTTTTCAGCTATGTAGGCAATGGCTTCACTCCTAGACACCGACCAAGATTCAACTATAAGTTTTACGTAAGCATTAGTCGGCCCCACGTCAAAATGCATGCATCTAAGTTTAATTAGGGGTAATATATTGTTTCGCATGTCAAAGAAAATTAATTCACATTATCTAACTAATACTCTTATTTTAACTCATAAAGCACTTTTACTCAAGATATTTAAGAGTATTAATGTCACATAATTGACCATTTATCAGTGTGAATATGATTTACAGTTATACAACCCTTCTTGACAAGATCATAGACAAATAAGAGATCCATTTCAATGTGCTTCATGTATGTATGTTGAATAGGATTTAAGCTTAACTGAGTAGCTCCAATGTTGTCACAAAAGACTTGTGGTGACTGCATGAGTTTTGAGTTCTATACAAAATTCATTGAGTAGGGAATGAAGCCAAACTATTTCAGATGTTGCTGCAGCTAATGCAAAAAATTCAGCTTCTGTTGATGATCTTGAGACAGCTTTTTGTTTGCGAGTAGGCCATGAAATTAGGTTTGATCCAAGAAAGGTGATGAATGCCATTGTTGAGACTCTTCTATCAGTGTTTGCAGCCTAGTCTGCATCAACGTATATGACTAGTTTTAAGGGACTTTTCTGTTGGATAAGGATGCCATGGAACAATGTGTTCTTGAGATTTCTTAGGAGTCTTTTGGCTGTAGTCCAAAGAGAAGTTGTCGGTCTGTGCATGAATTGTGATAGCCTGTTGACTGTACAAGCAATGTTAGGTCTGGTTAGGCATAGATATTGCATTGATCCAATTATTCTTCAATATTCAGTGCTATCTACATGTTTGGATCCCTCATTTAGAACAAGCTTCTTGCTTGTTGAGATGAGTGTTTGAATTTCTTCTACTCCATCCATTGAAGTCTCATTGAGCAAATCTCGAATGTATTTGTGTTGTGAAATGAAAACACCTTTTTGTGTAGGAACAACTTCAATACCTAGAAAAAAGTGTAGATTTCCCATGTCTTTCATAGAGAATTTGCTACTGATTTTTTCAATGATGCTTGTAACAAATGTCGATGTATTTCCTATTATAATTATGTCATCAATGTGCACAAGACAGTAGCATAAGACATTGTTAGATGAAGAAATGTATAGAGATGTGTCTTTAGTTGAGTGTACGAAACAAAGCTAAGTACTGCATCTTGAAGTGCCTTGTACCATTGCCATGAGGCTTGTTTCAAGCCATTGATGCCTTTTTTAAGTTTCCAAACAAAGTATGGCTCGGATTTGTCTTCAAATCCTGGAGGTTGCTCCATAAACATTGTTTCATCAAGGCTGCCATGAAGAAATGCATTATTGATGTCGAGTTGCCAAAGTGACCATCCATTCATTACTGTAATCAAGATTATCAACCTAATTGTTGCTGGTTTTACAGCTGGACTGAATGTCTGGGAGTAATCTATGCCTAGTCTTTGGTGGAACCCTTTAGCAACTAAGCATCTTTTGTGCCTATTGATGGTTCCATCAGGATTCCTTTTGATCTGAAACAAAAACTTGCAGCCTACAAGGTTTTGTCAAGAAGCACGTGGAACAAGTTTCCAAGTTCCATGATTAAGCAATGCTGTAATTTCTTTAGACATGGCTCTACACCAAAGTGGATCTTTTAGTGCTTGACTAACACATGTGGGTTCAGTTGATAAGGTAATGGGTGTTTAGTGGTGGTATGGAATTGTTTTGGACAAAAAATGTTGTTCATGGACCTAGTAGTCATGCTATGAGTCCTTTGAGAAACAATTGGAGGTGGAGAATTTACTTGAGTTGTTGAGGTGGTGGTTGTTGTATTGTCTGGATTCATAGGATGGAGAGAGCTCTCT
The DNA here is from genome assembly GCA_011037825.1 of Carya cathayensis. NCBI lineage: Eukaryota > Viridiplantae > Streptophyta > Magnoliopsida > Fagales > Juglandaceae > Carya > Carya cathayensis. The sequence goes on along the minus strand of QGSO01000359.1, from coordinate 1,652,119 downwards.
TCTTAAGGTGGTGTGATGCTTGGTGCTGGTGCAGGTTGGGTGTCTGGTAATGGAAGTTGCAGTAGTGGTCCAAAAAAGCAGAGACTGGATTCGGGTACTTTGGACTCTTGAGTTTTTCCTAAAGAAGCTTTGAAAGTGAGATTTATGGTTAAGAACTGGAGATGGCAACCTATTTATTAGGTACGTGGCTATAGCAAAAGCATAGGACCAAAATTTTGAATGAAGACCTGCTTCACTGAGGTGAGTTTTTCTTGTTTTAACAATGTGTCTATGGTGTCACTCTAAGACACCATTTTGTTGAGGAATGTGTGGCACTGTGGTGTAATGGCCGATGCCATGAAGTGTGAGAAAAGATTGAAGTGCAATGAATTCTCCTCCATCATCAGTATATAGACTCTTGATTTTAACTTTGAACTGATTTTCAAACATTTTGTGAAATTGAGGAAAAATGATTCTTAGATCAGATTTATTTTGTAGAGGAAGAAATCAAGCATATTTGGTGAAGTGATCAATGAAGATCACATATTATTTGTGACCTTGAATGCTGGTTTGTAGGGATGGACCCCAAACATCTATGTATATTAAATCAAAAGGAGCCAAGCTTGTGAGACCATGTTTATGAAAAGGTAATCTATGAGATTTATTGATAGAATAGGAATTACAAGCATGAGAAAGAGAAGAGTTTCTGACAATAGGAAGTGAAAATCACTTTATTAGATAATAGGAAGTGAAAATGAATTTATTAGCCTTGCAACTACTTTGAGGGAGGGATGGCCAAGGCGTTGGTGCCAGCCAGTTATTGTCATGCGTTCATGAACCATTGCAATGGGTTTAAGTACACTGATTTCTAGAAGGGGGTAGATGCCATTCTCACACTTGCCTTGAAGAAGAGCCTCCCTCGTCCTCTAATCCTTGACAAAAAAAGCATTGGGATGAAATCACGTTATTGTGTTTTGTAAAGTGATGGACTGAGATTCAATTTTTGTTAATACTCGGAACACAAAGTGTCTTGAATTCTTGCATTTAGGAAAAGGCAAAGTAATAGAACCTAAATGAGTGATTTTCAAACGAACCATCCCCGATAAGCACCTCATCTGTTCCATCATATTATGAGTGCAATTGCATATTTCACACTTGAGAAGTGATGTTATGAGAGGCTATAGAGTCTATTAACCACCTATGGTCTGGACTGGAATTTGTGGTTGTGCAGCTAGCCAAGACTTTCTGAGGTTGTAGCTGTGGACAATATTTTTGCTAGTGTTGTTTGCAGATGATGATTGCTGTTTTTTGGAAGGCCTAAAGTCCTTGCGATGAGTGTTGTTTGCAGTGATCAACATTGATTGATTATTGTTGTCTAGCCTCTTGAGGTAAGACTCATGGCCTATGAGAAGATCGTGGAGTTCTTCAAAGGATAAGGAGGATTCTTGGGCATGTATTGGTGCTACCATTTCTTTGTACTCATGGCCTAAGCCATTGAGAACATATAAGGTAATGTCATCAACAGAGAGAGAGGCATCAATGAGAGCCAATTCATCTGCAATCACTTTGATAGAATGTAAGAAGTCTGTAATAATGCATGTACCGCGCTTAATGAGAGTAGGATCCTCCTTGAGTTGCATGACTTGTCTTCTAGAACGACTAGCATATAGCTTGGTTAGTTTGCTCCAGGCTTGAGAGGATGTTTCTGAGGCTGCTATGAAGGGTATCATAGCATCTGACACCGAAGTGAGAATGGCATTCATGATTAATTTATTATGTCGAAACCATTGAGTATAAGCAGCACTGGCTACTGCATCATTGTGGGTGAAGGTCGTGGTGGGCATATGATTGTTCCATCAACGTGGCTGTATAAATTATAGCCAATATGAAGGGACTCAAATCATGCATGCCAAGAGGAATAGTATGTTGGGGTGAGTCTTGTGGTAATCTGTTGGTTGGCATTGATGGCCACAAGGGAAGGTGCAGAGTTTGCCATTTGCGGAAGGTGGAAGAAGGATCAGAGTTTACTCTTTGGAGAGAGGGCAATCTGATACCATATAAAGAAATAGAGAAAATCGAGAGGGACTAATTTGAATGTAATGACTCAAGCTCTATTTCATTTACAAAGCAGGTATATATACACGTTTGAAAGGCTTGAGTTAAGCTAGAAATAAAGCTATTCTATAACTGCTTAATAAGTATACATTTACAACTATGAGTTGTACAATTTACACATTTAGAATTTGATATTGCATAATTAGATTTGCAGGAATTGGTTACTTGAGTTGCTGTGTTTGATTGCTTAATTTTGGGAAGAATTATAGCTTTCCTTATAGGGGGTCTTCTAGAGGCCATCCCGCGCGCCCTAGTCATGATTAACTGTTTTGAATAAAACTATTTATATATGTAGTCAATTGGTAAGTATTTGATCAAAAGGATGGTGGCTCAATGGTATTTATGTTATTTTTAACTTGTTTCACATGTATTAATTCTTTGGTTTAGATTCAAGTATGGACTCAATTTAGACCATTAGTATTAGTTGTCCAAGGATTTGTTGAATTTCTTAGTGAGACTGAGATGATTTAACTATGATTTAAACCTAACTCAAGGGAGAGCCTTGGCCTTCGGCTGTTTAAGGCACTCCTTTCCGTTTTTTAGTGGATAGAGTGTTGTTACATACGGCCATGTCTAGGTAGGGAAGTCACCTCCAGTTGCATATTCTTACTCTTTATTATTCAAAAATAAAAAAAGGAAAAAATTAAGTTTGATCTCATCATAATCAAAAGTCATGGTCATACATTTAGTGAATTTCTAAAAACGACACATCAAATTTGGCTGTAATTTGTATATTTTTATACACTACATACAATCCCAGCGACAACAAAAAGAGTTCCGATCTCTAAGAAACTCAATGTGAGAGATGGAGAGATGGATTAAGGGCTACATACGAGGCTAAGCTAGATGGCAACAATCCATGAAACTAGTGCCTCGTTTGTTTTTGCATGTGAAATGAGATGAGTTCAAATAAAAATTAAAAATTGAATAAAATATTGTTAGAATATATTTTTTTAATATTACTATTGTTGTTTTGGGATTTAAAAAAGTTAAAGTTTTTTCTTTTGTGTGTGAAAATTTAAAACAATTTGTAATGATTAGATGAGATGAGATAAGATACCGTTTTTCTTATAGTGATTGCGGTGAAGCTCAAGCCAAGAGAGGTAGAGAGCAAGGTGTGAGAGATGTCAAGTGGCAATTCTCCCGTTATTTCCTAACTAGAGACTGACAAAGATATTTAATTTCGAGTTTTTTTTCATAATTATTAATATTGCAAAAGTTGAAAATAGTGGTGTCGATCTGTAAAATTGTAAAGATCCATATATTCATTTTGTATTCACTAATTTTAGTTTTAGGGATGAAATCTTTTAGGACGAACTAAATTTCATCCTAAAAAGAAATTATTTTTAACGAAATTTATATTTCATCTCAAAACATGGATGACTTTATATACCCGTTCGAATGGCTAAATATCCTTTCGAACTGGATCTTCTGTGACAAATTAGATTGTTTCAAAAAGTCAAAACCATTCGAACGGTAAAAAAATATGTACAAACAGGGAATTAATGTCTATTTAAATGGTGTATAATCTGTTCGAATAATAATATTGGTGAAGAAGTAATTTATTTTTCCGGGCAAAGTTCAAAACCGTTTGAATTGCAATTTATTTGTTTGAACCAGAGAGATTTGGTAGAAAAATCTAGTAGGAAAGGTTGCAAGACTGTTCAAACGACACATATTTCATTCAAACACATTCGAACACCACATTTATGCATTCAAATGGATAGTTTCGTGGGAAATTTAATTAAAATAGGCGGTGATTGTTTTAAACTTGTTCGAATTAAACATAAATGTTGAACGGTGAGTACCTTGTTCGAATGCATAAACAAGCATTCAAACGGGCTTGTTTAATTATAATAATATATTGTTAAAGAGGTCCAAAATATTAAAGTAGTAAATATTTTTTCCATTAATTTGTTATCATTTACAATTTTTTTAAAAAAAAAGTGTATATATTATATGTTATGATTTACATTAAATTAAAATATTTAGGAATTCATCAATTAATTTTATGTAATTAATTTAAAAATATTTTATTAATTTCTTTTATGTTAAATAAGATTTTTAGTTAAATAAATATTATTTTAAAGATAGTGTCATTTTTATATTATCGTGAACAGTAATTAAAATGAATAAAAAAAAGTAACAAGAAACAAGCTAGCAAACACTAAAAATAAAAACCATACATTAATTACATGCCAAAAAACCATACTTCTAACAATAATTTTTTTTGTAGGATAAAATGATATCTCTTATGGAAACTGTTGCAAATCCATCTGATGAATCATCTATCAATGATGCTCAAATCTTTTTTCAAGTTCTTGGAAACTATTCTAGATATTTGAGGAGCTTAGGACATTATATGAGGCCATCCTTAACATCATCATCCTCTTTTCAAGCCAAATCGAATGACAAAACTTAGAAATTTGAGGAAGCAAACTTATGATAGAACAATTAAGGTCCCAGGAAAAAGAATTGCTGATCTGATTAGATCAAACAGCGGATTTAGAGGTAAGATTATCAGAGAACATGTAGAAGAGGCCGGAGTTGAATAACCAACAAATGTTTGAACAGTGGCAATTAATGATGTCCCAAAACTCAATGCCACCACCACAATCTTAAAATTTATTTTTTCTTTAATTGTCTATATATTATTATGTTCCAAAATATTTGAACAATTGTGATGTTTGAATTACATTTGTGTAATATTAGTATGATATTTTTAATTAAATTCAGTTTTGTATGATTAATATCGTTCGAACGGTAAATAACTAGTTCAAACAATAAATTACAATTTATAAATCCATTTGAACGTGAAAAGACCCATTCGAACAAAAATTAACCTATTCGAACGACAACTGAGAAATATAGTATGTTCGAACGGACATACTTTCCTTACAAATAATGGCCATTCGAACAACAAAATATTTTTTTGAACAATAGTAATATGCAAAACCCCGTTCGAATTGATAGAATTTATATTTGAACACAAGTCATATGAAAAGTTTATTCATTCGAACACTCCATCTATTTGAACAAGATCAAATGTGTTCATTAGTTTGAATCAAATTTTCTTGGCGTTCAAACGGTACATGTTCCATTCGAAATTTTGAGATGAGAATGGTTCGTCTCGAACAAAAAAGCCCGTTCAAACAGTTTCAACCGGTCCTGCCTAATTTCATCCCTAAAAGTTATTTTTTGAGTCGAAAATCAATTTTCGTCTCCAAAAACCTTTTGAGACAGGCTTTTCATAACAAAATGAAGATGAAATTTATTTTTTTCAAAAACATTTTGGGGGCAAAAATTGGGTTTTTTTAGACAAAATGATTCATCCCAAAAAACCCAATCTCTTGTAGTGATATTTAGCCATTGCTATTTAGGTCCTGTTTGGTTTCGCATACCATCTATCTCATTTCATTGTATATCATCTTATATCAACATTTAAACACCAGTCAAATACAAACACTTTTTAATTTCAAATTATGCTTAACCTTTTCATCTAATTATTACTTAATTAATCATTATAATTTTCACAAACTTTCAAATACAAATACAAAAAAAAAAAAAAAACTTTTCAAATATCAAAATAAAAATAATATTTAAAATTTATATTCTAACAATATTTTAACTTTATAATATTTTTATTCAATTTTTTCTCTCTCAATCATTTAATTTCTAAAACCACCCTCAAAATATCTTAACTTAAACTATTTCACTATTATATTTTTTACAAATTATCTGTAAACAAACGAGCCCTTTAAGTGACAATCAATATCGAATGTTGATTCGTGCTTCTAACGCGCGTAGTGCTAACGTCTTTCACTTTTTACTACATCTACAAGTGAAAGTTGAGTGTATGGTACATGGGACCATTCAAACTTTTGGATATGATTTGGATAGGATATAGGATCAAGATTCAAAAAACATGGTATCCCTACTACCAGACCTAACAGGCCAGGTGCACGACTTATTTCAATTTTCATTACTGAGAAAGTGTCCTTAACCTTCTAGCTATCTTTGCCGCCAAGATCAGCGATCACAAGTCCAAGAAAGTCTCACATATCATGAAGAAGTATTGATTTAATTGCTAAACTTCAAGCAACAAAAGTGCACACAGACGGTAGCCTCGGTCAAGGTACCATGTGAAACACCATGTAATCAAAGAAGCTTCATTGGATCTTGTTGATGAAAAATAGACCAAGCTGTAAAAATTAACCTACCTACCTGCCTTAAAAGGAAATTAAAATTTTATTAGTTATTTTACTTAATTGCAAGGTCGGGATTTTCATGAGGAGGAAGCTAAGAGATATTCATGTATTATCCAAAAGTTAGGAACGACCATAAAGTGAGAGTCGTTAATTATGGAAACAACTTGTTGGAAAGGCCCAAAAAAATGAAGGAAGGAAGAAGAAGACATGAAGGCATGCATTATTCTAACCAAATGAGATCACATCAAGTTTGCTAGTCAGATTCGGATTTAAGCAAGTGTGAGTGAGAAGAATGGAATGGAAGAGATGATTAATTACAAAGTGATATTTTTATATTTTTAAATTTTTAAAAAAATTAAAAATTAAAAATACATTTAGCTACATTGTGAGGCCACCATTCTGCTGGCATTGTCTAACGTTGATACTTTAATTGGACAATGACAGATCGATCCCACTGTCCGACAAAGTTGAATAAAGCAGTATACGATTAGAAAGTTGAATATAGCTCCCACTATACCATGTGAATGACAGTTGGATTTCACTGTCCGAGAAAGTTGAATATAGCTATAAATTAGTTGAATATTTTCTTTAATTGAAAACAAATTTTATAGAATGATATATACAATGCATGGCAAGAAAGTTTCAATAATAGTTTTTTCAAATAATAAAAGAACAGGGAAAAATTTTATATTCCATATTATTATTTTACTTATATTTCATTAAGTGAGACGTGACATATTTATTACTATTGAATGATTATTTATTGCATTCTTTTTTATTATCAAATGGTGATAAATGTGTCATATCATACATAATAGAATACGAGTAAGATGCTGGTGTGGTGTATAACATTACTCAAAACCAAAACAAAGGCCATGATACAGAGACGGGAGTACGTTTTACCATGGAGATCAGGAAAAAAAATATCCGTACATATCTCTAAGCATTTTTCAAAAAACATTTACCTAGCTATGTTTAGTTAATGAAAGTTTCGAGATATATTTGGAACTTTTTAAGATGTTTTTTTATTGAATTTTAATTTGTGAAAATTTTTTCTGAAATTTTTTTAGAAAAATGAGATAACCAAACAGCTGCACTCCCACCGCCAACTCTATATAAAATTCTTTACTAGACTTCTACTTCATCTACAGAAGAATTTAACAAGCTGGCTGAAAGTGAATATCGACGCAAAGCTTTTTAAATTCGAAACCAAAGATCCGAACTCCTAAATTGAACGTCATAAAAAATAAAAAAAAATAAAAATAAAAGTTATTATTATTATTATTTTAAATAGATTTAATTCATCACCGAAACCGAAGTTACATATGTGACTAATCAATACAGGAAAATCCCAATTATCAGCCAAACTACTCGACTGTTAGGGGCTTCCCCGCCAACAAATTTTTTTGTGACGGACATTGTCTAAACTTCTATACCTTCTCTATCGACCACGGTCGATAGAGAAGACGCTCTATAAAACAGAGCTAAACGACCTTACTTCCAAAAGAAGAAATGTAAACCAACGCTCCATCCTCTCAAAGAGGAGGAGTACAACCATACTCTCTCCTCCCAAGGAGGAAGAGTACCACCACCTACCATCCCCAAAAGAGGAGTAGGACAAACACTCACCTTCCTCTAAAGAGGAGTGGGACACTAGTCTATATCTTATTAATTTCTAAAAAAAACCAACAACAACAAAACTGAAAACAAAGAAACTGGCTATGGGCTGTAAAAACAAAGGGCTCGATCAAAGCCAAAAGCCCAGCTTATACGCATGTGGGGGCCCAACCCGTTAGGGTTTCCAGATGTTCCTTCAGCTGCCGCCACCCATCTTGCTCTCTTCTTACCACTGCATCTTCTCTTGTAGTGTTCCCCAGCACCAACGCACGAGCATGCCTCCATCTCTCGCCCTGTCTTGCCCCAGACGACTTTTCGGATTGCTTCACAGGAAATCCAAAAGTAGTCCGGCTTAGGTACTCCATGGTCCACTCGCAGAAGCCTTCTGGTAGCCCTGCCTTGCCCCAGACGAAGCTTCGGATCGCTGAGCAGGGAATCCCACAGCAGTCCGGTGTATATGCTTCATGATCCACTCGCAGATGGCTTCCGGTTGACTGGTAGCATGCTTCGGGATGGCTGGTAGCATGCTTCGTTCTGGCTGAGCCGATCTGTTCATGCCCTCTCTTCCTCCGACCCGGACGTGAGACAGCCCTCTGTTTTCCTAGATGAAAACAGAGCTCATGAGCTCATGTCGAAACCCAGCTTCAAAGGCCAACCGAACGCCGCACAAAACCACCACCCCGGAGTAGAGGTGGCTAGATCCACTGCGCGAGAGACACACCAAAATTGCCCTAAATCCACCAATAAAGCAGCCAGCACAAGCCTTATTGTAGACTAAACAACCTAAAAAAATGTAAACGGAGGGATGGGAGGGAGGGGGGAGGGAGCGCTCCCCCCTCTTAGGAGGGCAAGCGGGCTTTGTTCTCTAGGGAGAGGGAGAGGCTTTTTAATGCATCAGCACTGTTAAGAATGGACGTTGCCTCTTAATTGAATAAAAAGTTATTTTTAATACTTCATATTGCCACACTTAAAACATGTATGATCTTATGTGTCCTCACTTACAATCACTAATATTAGCAAAATGCTAGGTAGATCAATGGTCTACCCAGCATTTACACCGATAGTTGTATTTTTATTTTTTATTTTTCTAAATTAAATGTCAAAAAAATATTTCTTTAATGTTTAAAAAAAATTAAAATTAAAAAATAATAAAACAATCCATCTGTCTCCATAGCATGACCATAATATTATGTTTATTACTACTGTTAACTATCAATCCTTTGCAACCCCAAGGGCGGGTGCCGCAAAACCGCCGGGTCCGTCACCCTCATGGCCGGTGGTTTAGATGGAGCTGCCCAAGGTCAGGGAGGCAATCGTTGGCCACCCAGCGGGTGCTTGATATTCCTCTTTTTTTGTTTTTTTGAAGAAAAAATTTAAATAACGATGTGTTTTAAAAAAGTTTTCAAAAATTAACTTTCAAAACCCACACTCAACACAAAAATTCATACGCACTTTCATCTTATCTCCATTTCTTCCTTATTTGTCGATCGATTTTTCCCATTAACGATCAGTGAAAACAGTCTGTCCGGATTCGATCCTGATCAGTCGAAATCCGGTAATGTGGACAGCCATAACTGACAAACAAGGGAAAATGACTAGGAAAACGAAGAGAGAAGATGGCGTTTGGTGAGGGATATTGGGAGGGATGAGATCAGAGAGGTTGGGGTCCTGGGGATCAGAGGGTACGTAGGCTCGCTGGCGGTATCTGCTTGCGTTATCTTTCGTTATTTTAATAGTCCTTGAGTACGCTTCTTCAATCGCCCATTACTTGTCCAAAAAGGTCTTTCAAGACGCCCGACAATAACAGGCACAACATGGAATTAAACGTACGTGACCCCAAAGCGTGCCAAAAACCTTCAAAGATTATTTTACTTTCACTTCACGTACCTCTCTAAGATAAAGACTGTATCATCAATCTCCTATATTAGAAGTACAAAAAACATCATCATTCTACAACTTGCATAAATGAAAAATTCTACATCCATCAACGTTTCTTCTCAAATCAATCAACCGCTACCTCCCACCAACTCATTTTCCATAGAATCCCTTGACTCCTCGGTGCAGAATTTCTTAAGAAGCTGGAACAGACGGAAAACATGGCGATTCATCTTCAACTCACCCCGGGAAGATTTGAACAACAGAGCACCATGGAGAACCAAGTTGGCGAATTTTCTCGAATCCAACTCGGTTCATGGTATTGCCATTTTGCTGCTTCTTCTGGACCTTATCATCACTATCCTCGAACTCTCCTCTTCTTTAATTAAATGCGCTCCAAAAACGAACAAGGCAGAGGAAGTTTGGTACCATTGGGCAGGGATTGCAATCTTGAGCGTGCTGTCTGCAAGGACGGTAGCTTTAGCCTTGGGACTAGGCAGTTCGTTCTTCAGGCGACCGGGTAACTTGGTGGACGGTGCAGTTGTTTTAGGGGCACTGGTTTTGGAAGTGTTCTTGGCGAGGAGAGGAGGCGGCTTGCTCGTTGTGGTGAGCCTTTGGCGTGTTGTGAGGGTTGTGGAGAGCGCCTTCGAGTTGAGCGACGAGGCCATAGAGGAACAGGTTGCAGGTATAGTGCGCCAGTTTGAGGAGCTGCGGGAAGAGAACAGGAGACTCTTGGAGGCTGTCGCTGAGAGAGATAAGATGATAGAGAAGCTCCGGGAAGAACTGGATCAATGTAGACATGCTTGCACTAACGTTTTCTCCTGAACATATATTTTAGCCGTAAATATTATTGTGTAGGGAAGCATGTTTTGTATATGCTGTAGCACACGATCTGTAATAGAGTTATAGTGCTACATATGGTCTGTATATGCCGCAGCATGGTCAGAACTATTTACGTCGAAATTATACGTTTTCCGGCGACAAAATCATAAAATATTTCTCTCCCGCCCTGCTATAGCCGGGGAAAAGTCTTTCTTAGACGAGTTTGGGGCAACTTTTTTTAGCTTCAAATATTTATTTGGGGCGAAAACTTGACAATTTGCGTTGTTGTGGTACACTCCCTCCCTCCCTCTTTTCTTTCCCTTTCTAATAACACATGCACATGCACAACACATCACTTGCTTTCACTACAACAAAATGAGGTTTTTTCCGCGAGGGCACTTGGTGGATATACGTGGGGGCTATGTGGAAACAAGTCATTTCTCACCAATTTCGTTCGTGACTCGTTGATGGCATATAATTCATGAACAATAACATTTTCACATGACGCACTTGTTTCGTGGGAAAAACAAGCTTTACCCACGTAATCGTGTTGTGGAAAAAGATGTTTCTGTCCGTGGCAAACTTGACTTCTACCCAGCCCTTTGTGGTGAGGCAAATATCAATTGGCACGAGAGTTACAGTCAGGACAACTTATTCTCTATGAACGTTTCCATCACAGGCTTAGTTGTATAAAGTTTTTTTTCACTACTTCATCGTGACTATATATGCTTTTGGGACTGGATCACCTGGTGATAAATCATTATTTCTTACTAGAATGCTTGTCAAAAATTTGTTTTACTTTCTACGGTTCCTATTGGAAAATATTAATTCCCACCAAGACTTCTAATCGCTACAAAGTTTTCCTCAACATAACTGACAATGGCTAAAATTTTATAATCCATGTAAGGTGTGGTGACAATAGTACTTTCAATAGTTGTTGCTGGGGTGGCTTACAGATTTATTTCCATGAGAGTATGTGTCGGTAAAAGTATAGGCCTATGTGGGAAATAACGAGTTGCCACGAAATTGTCCGGTGAGATGCCGGTGGCATATAATTCATGAGCATTAATGTGATACCACTAAAAATACTTTTGGTGGAAATAAATCTATCTTATTTCCACGAGAATAGTTGCGGCAATAGAAAATGTAAATCATATATTCATCCCTTTAGCACTAGTCTGTTTGGTGACAATATACTATATAGTCATAATGTCCGTCGTGGCAATTAGTGATTTCGGATTACCTGGACTCATGGTTTATCTCTTATTTAATGTAGAGTAATTTTATTGCAATAGTTTCTATTAGCATGACTTGTTTCGTGGGTAAAAATGATGGTGCCTCATTCAATTATGAAACTTTTTGCCCAAAATCTGGAGCTTGCCATGAATTCAAACATTATGGTTATCTTAATTGGTTGTCTATTAAGTTGGTCTAAGTTTTTCCCCACCATTCCATTTTGTGAACAGCATATTTTGTTCCATGAGTAAAGTCCCATGGAAATTGACCATATACAAACATATATATATATATATTTGACCCTGTGCATGTTTAAACAGATTATTGAATAATCCTCTGCCGAACCCACCAACTTAACAATATCCAAATATCTGCTCAAGATCACAACATACACAATAACTATCCATCTGATACAACCAATGATCCATAATAACCTTTAAATCAAATATCATATCCATACCCCAAGATATAATAATCTACCAACATCCATTAATATAACAGTTAATAACCAAATCTCCCAACATATATGTTAAACGGCATGTTACAGGCAATGGTCAAGTTAAATATTTTGTGCAACTCAATTGCAAGTACATATAAAGTGATAACACAACATGTCTATCCAACAGCATCTATGAGAACATGATTGCCTGTAACTTGGTGAGCTTTCTAAATGTTAAGGGTATGATGTTGATCAACTCTTTCTCCACAACACCTCTGGTTTCCTGCCAACACAAAGCAAGTTTCTTAATGTTAGTACAGTATTGTTCACCAATGAGTTGGGAATGTACTAAAATTTAACCAACATTTATTTTACTCTTGCCCCTATAGCATATACAGATTTCCTGGGGGATAAATAATTTACTGGTTGTGTATGGAAAACCAACTTTGAAGTATTTGCCAATCAATTTCCCATCATTGAATTAATTATATACACCTACCATTACAACTAAGCTATTGTCTTCCTGCACATCCATATGAGACCATTTTAGTACATTATAGCTATTCCATTCAGCAAGATGGCCTAATACCCAACAAACAATATATAGCACATATGGACCCTTCAACCCAATATAATACAGTATTGCAATCTGGAGTAGAGGTCATCACATGACCCATAAAGTATGATGTAAACAGGTCTAATCAAGCTATCTCAATCTGGAAAATCCTAACTTTGCTGACAACAAGACCAAAACAGCAATACCAACATCTGTCTCTTCACAATCTATAGAACTTTGCTGAAAAACTACTCAAATTTCCCATCAATTCATTTTATACAAATTGCATAACATATAGAGCAATCTTCCCTCGTGCAGATATATTAGGCCACTACTCGAACTTACCAACATGATTATGATAGTTTGAGATGTGGGTTTCCTTATATATCCAAATTGGGGAGTATGAGATGGTTTCCTTATCTTCTAACATAGTAGGGTGAATATTTCTCTAGAACAAGTAAAAACTAACCCCTTGGTCACATAAATATTACCATAAATAGATTAGTGGGTGCTTTCAAAATTTGGCATGTTATTAAGTAACTCCAACTTGTGTTGCAGAATTTCTAAACATACCATAGCATATACAGCCCAACTAATTACCTATTATATAGCAGATGCTCTTCATAAAAAAAAACAACCCGTACATGTACTTTCCACATATACCCGGTACTTGCTGCAAGCTGGACAGTATTCTTCTAACCTGCAATATTCAAAACTAATACTTTCAACATTATCAAGTGGAGTTTTGCCAACAATGTATGCAAATAATAAAAAACATTTGCTATATTTCTAGTTTGGTTGGACCATTAGTAACTTACCCTTTCATTACTAGTACATTGCTCCAACTCAAAAAACTGTTCAGCTTCACTCTTAAAGGTCCTGCACTGGTTAATATATTATATACCCTATGTATATTACTAAAGTACCAAAATCATCAATTAGCGAGGGACATAAGGTTTTGGCCATATTCAGTTACATATGTTTTAACCAATCCACCAAAATATTCTCCCACAAAACATTCCCTCCACAAAAAATAAGAACGATCAAGTGAGATGCCTAAGCATCTCGTTGAGTCTTTACATGAGACTCACTACTGTTTCCATACTGATCATTGCTCCGATAGCTCATTAAGAGCTTCTCATGTTCAGAAAAATTCCTTCTCAATTCCAATATATCACCCATCATAGCATCCATTTTCCTCTTGTACATTTCCGCATCACTCTTGTTCTGTTCATTCTCCTTCGATAGACGGATAAATGCCCTACTGTTCTTCATTGAAGGAGTGGGGTCTGGAATCACCATGTGCCCCATCCCTACTGCGTACCCAGATCTGTTTCCCAATACTTCCTTGAACATCGTGCCAGCCGCTTCTTCTACATCGTCCTCTGGATCTTTTTCAGCTAACCTCTCCATCATTAGATTCTGAAATTTGTATGAAAGGAAAATCAGTTACGAGTTATACACCTATTCAGCCTGTTACAAGAAATGAACAGAAATTTAAAGGTTAATACTTACGTAATTGTGTTCGGTTGCAGCATTGATGAATTTACCCTTTCGTGTTGACCAGTGTGTTTCCTTATAGAATGCTACCATATTTGTCGTAGTCTCCCGCTGATACACAAAAAATTAACATGAAACTGTTTTGGGCGATATACCATGGTAAGTTGACTTCTATTAAACCATATGGTTTTCACATACCTTCTCCTCTAATATCCGTATAAAGGATTTACGCCCTCCGGTATGTTTGACCTTCAGTTTTTGCCTATTTGAACTGTTCCTTCTGGACTTCTCCTACATTCGTTTCCAATGCCATTAATGACCCTTAATTATATTATAGGCAACTGTATAGTTTAAACTGAATGCAATAACACATAGTGAGATTTGTGTAACCTACTTTCATGACTTGTGCCTAATACTATGTACCTAAAATAACTATTCCATTCAGCTGCCCTTTTTTATTTGGTAAATAAAAATCTAACCCTTAATGGTATTGGAAATACCTTGAATGTTGCACTATTCCACCTTTCACATAGCTTTTCCCAAACAGGTTTCTCCACCTTCTCCGTCCCACCACGTAGGGCCTCTTCATGTGATGCATATTTTAAATACACTTTGCGTAATGCATAATGATATGCATTATACTTGTCTGCCAAATGTGTCTCAACCATCTCTCTATGGTTGTCTCTAGTCTAATCGAGAACAAAATCTGCCTGCAATATCAAATAAGCACTTTGTTAAATGATTATGTCAAACATGTGTAAAAATATATATTGGATACGTAAGCATACAAGTTATGATGTTTAAAAGAAGTCGGAGTCATACCCTAACACGGTCAATCAGTTCTTGCTTTTCGGCGTCGGGTACACAACTCCAACTAGCATGCCTCATGTCGGCATGTACTTTAATGATCTCCGTTAAACGGCCAGTGAATATTGAAGCATTCTCGCAAGATGGCCCTCGATGACCATCTTGTATAATCAGTGGTATTTTCCCCACTTTCCTCATTCTTTCAAATAACGTGCCCTTTGCTGGCCCTCGACCTCTTTTCTTACTTGGTGGAGCTACCAACAAGTCATTAATTGTTATATATATATATATTTTACATATAGATACCATGAATATTATAATTTAAAACTCCTTAGCAGTTGTATATCAATTGAGTAGAACTCATTACATGCTATAACTTGGAAAAACATGGATGACATACCTGTATTAGTGTGCTCCTCTCCAACCTGGTTACCACCCAAAACCTCTTGCAAGCCCGCAGCTCCTACATCTTGAGTTGATTCATTTGAATCCGGCTCATCCCGCAACACGGTGCGAGGAGGCAATACTGGCTGTACTGGACTGCTATTGATCTCAACTCTGCCTACTCTAAGTTGACCCCCCCGAAACCTTATACTTCTGACCATGGTTGAACTTCCTAGTGGGTGGAAGTTCATAAACATCATGAGCTTTTACTTATATTGACATGGAATTCCCACAATTATCATAAGTAGAGCCTCTAATTCCTATGTTGGTGTCATATAATATTTTATTTCATTATCATACTAACGATTATGTTTGTAACCCCTTATACAGATTTGGTTAGTTTTTGCTCCAATTTTAACCCCATTGGACAAAGATTGACCTCTATTTTTTTGTGGAAAAACAAAAACAGACCCCTAACTTCCCAAACCTGGTCTATGTAAGGCTCTTCTAATTTAGTAAGAGGCAAACTTACCAATCCCCTGGTTGAGGGGATTGTTTATCTTTGCGTAACATAACTCTAGTATTAAAATTCAATCAAATTTATGTATCTAAATGGGCTCAACTTTATATTGAAATCGAAGCTGGATTGCATCTATCAATAACATAGATGTACATACGAATCTCAAGAAAAATCAACAATTAAACGAAATTGTGGATTGAAGTCTTTTTCAGAAATTTTCAAAGCTATTCTGTGCCTACCCCATTACTTAACTAGTAATGAAGTGGCACAGATAATCTTCACCTGTTCCTTCAGGTAGCTAGATCTCATTATGTTTTAGGATAGGGAAAAGCCCATTACATAGTAACTGAATGACCCCATAGGTTTTTACATGTATTTTGCTTTGTCTAATGCAAAACTCCTGAGAACATATCAGTTTTACTAATTACACAACCACCAAGTAATTAATTTAATGCTTAATCACCCCTCTAATATCGATATGCATATAGTCGTGGCCACAGTATATTAATCTAATATATCCACTTCCTTCCATGTTGCATGGCCCATAAACTATATAGTCTGTTAGAAAATATGTCTGAATGTATGTTATTACATGTTATCTGGGGCCTTTACTTGGTGATTACTGCCTGTTATGCTTAATTACCGTGCAGTACCCAACTTGTTTTCCTGTAGCCTTCATTTTAACTATGAGCCATTGTGTAGTTGTTTGACGGCAATGCCAACCCTCAGGCAAATACCAACTCTAAATGCAATTTTATACAAATTTAGACTAGTAGTATAAGCTTATTATTTCTGTCTATGGACCTCCACACCTAATTGTTGAGATGGCATTCAACACTATCGACATTATATTAAACCTCCTATGTTTAATATATATTCTGTGAAATACAGTATCATTGAATGTTTAAGTCTTAACATTGGGTATGCATGGTTTCTGTTTTTTTGTATTTAAGTAGCTTAAATCAGTGCTAAATCAGAAACTACTTCTCCAACTTTCTTTTATTATTTGGAGTTAAGAACAACACACATCTAAGCTGGTCAATAAAAACAGCTTTAAAAAGTCATATGGTTAATCACTTACATTAAGAACTAACTTCTTGTAAGTGTAGTACAGTAAGTAGAAGGAGAATATTACCAAATATTCTCCTGGTTTATCACATCTAAGCTAATAGTTTAAAAAACACAAACCATTTGCCCTAATTTCTGATATTTGGTTGTTAAATGATAACATGCTTTGAAACAAATATCCTCTTGCAAGTGATGGGAAATGCAGAAAACTTTTTTCTTGCAACCTTTAAAGTAAACATCAATGACACATTTCTTCCCACATCCAACAGCATTCTGCCTCAGACTAAGTTCAATCAAAGGTAAAACCACAAAACGCATGTCAATGGAAAGTGATTGCACTAGAAAAATATAAGAAATGCATTCGAAGGACTTCCTAAACATCCTTCTACAGGTGATGGGTTGAAATAATGGCATGAATTTTTACCTGGTTGTACCTTGTTGAAGGTTCTGGCAGGCGTAAGTATTTGTGGAATGATGACCGAGTATTGCTGTTTGCT
Organism: Carya cathayensis; assembly: GCA_011037825.1. Lineage (NCBI taxonomy): Eukaryota > Viridiplantae > Streptophyta > Magnoliopsida > Fagales > Juglandaceae > Carya > Carya cathayensis. Next base: position 1,634,496 of record QGSO01000359.1, on the reverse strand, counting down.
TGGAAGAGATTCCCCCGAAATTTGACCAGCTTTGTGTAAGTTTGCTTGGAACCCGTAGATGGAGGAAAAGGGTGAGACCAACTCAGCTTCTTTTCTTTTGGAATGCTGTATCTTCAGAACTGAGGTTTGTATGGCTCAATTCAGTTCAAGACCATCTCTCTGTTACATGGCAGGTTCATCCTAGTTGTCCCTCCCTTGTCTTTCTAGAAACCTGTGCAGCCTTGCTGTGGACCCCATCACTGGCGCCATTTCCCATCCCATTGAAATCATCACAATAGGACCCTTTCGCGCCCTCCAAGTTTTTCACAATTCTCCCGCTCTATGTTTATACTTAAATTATCTATTCCCAATATTCTGATATTTTTATTTTTTTCTTTCTTAAGCATTGTACGTGTTGGATGCAACCATGACAACCAATGTCAATCTGGTTCTGCTATTTACGTGCTGTTGCATATATGGTCAAATTCCTTCCAACTCAAGTATTTACGTATTGACATACTTGTATTGCTGCTGAATTCAACAGTAAACCCTTAGATACATCGATGTTATCAGACTTATATATAGGTAGCTCAATTACTGTCAAATTTTTAGACTATCTTACCCCAATTCTGTAATTATAAGATGACACCAATTCTGTAATCTTATACCCCCTTCTGATTTTCTGATGCAGGTTTGGGGGTTATTAACTGACATTTATGCCTCTGACTATCTTGTGGATCTGAAATACTCACTTTTCCACGTCCACAATTTATATCCAGGCATACCTATACATATAAGCATTATGTATAGGTAAGCTTTTTGATAATTTACCCCTTCTTCCCCAAGAACACTAAATAAACTTGGCCCTTTCAAATATCAATAGCGAACTATTTTCCCATATATTGCTAGGTGATCATTATATGGATTAGTGCATTACACCAATGATCTGTTATATTTTTTTATTACGGATGTACCTTGGTATTAAATTTGGTATCCTATTCCAATGAATTAAAGTGGAGATGGACATGCATGGCAAATGTCCACAATAATTATGTCACAGTATTCTTTAATTAACTGCATTAAATAATTTGAGCTATGTGGATGATTATAATTTATAATCATGTGGACACAAGCTAAGCTAGCTTATCTGCAAATTGGAAACCCCGGACATCCTTTCTTTTAATTAATTATCTTAATTAATCGAATAATTGGCCAGGGTCACGATCATAAGCTAATGTACTAAAGTTTCAGCCCATTCAATCATACTTGTACACTCTGAAATCTTCATTGATTGCAAAAGTACTTTTCAATCATTGATTAATCTAATTTTAACCTGCGGTAACTGGAACCACTACTGGGCGAGTATAGCAAAAACGCAGCCCACAATAGGTAATCACTCGCATTATTTTCCATTGAATTTGTGCTAACTTCATGATCATTCTATCCATAAATAAATTGATGAACATGTGAGAAAGAAGACTGTTCAACACATCTTCCTAATAGTCATAAGAAATATGATAACTGCCCATTCTCTTGCCCTATGCTTTCATTGCTTAAATAATATAGGTCAGTAGAGGAACTTACCTATATCAAACAAGCATGAATAACTTTGTAGACTCCTTTTCATATAATATATGAAAATGATTAATTATCCATGACTCATTTGTGAGAATCTCCAAATTCAACCTCCACAAATGCGATTGTGGAAATGGAAGTAAATTGCTAAGCTTTAGTTTTGCATTCAAGGCCTATGTGATTACCTTATCCTTGCCGCCAACATCTTGCAATGTATAAACTTATCTTAATGCAAAATTTGACCAGCGAGGGCAACCAAACTTCATACCCATGGAATAAGGAACATTTGTACGAACATACGAGTCTTAATATGCCTATTTAATAAAACACACTGTTGTGTACATCATTTTACAATTTATATTACCTTACCTACGACCACTATCTGCAAATCAGGAACTAAGTGTTTGGCATGACTCAAATCTTTTCAGTTACTGCATTATAAGCTCAATGACCTCCCCTAGGTATTACAGCTAATGTTTCAAACTCTTGTTTTATACTTACTCCTATTTTAGATAGAAAGGGGAAAATCCATTCACACCTATGTATTAAGAGACCAATTATAATTACCATTGCTCTGGACAATGACACAATTGAGCTCTACCTTAATTTCCATACAACAACCTTAAACCACCATTCCCAATTTAAATATCATCTTAACTGCCATTGGAAACCAATGAGCGCATGTTTTACCATGTTTGTTCAACTTTGGCACTTGGAAAATAGTTAGATAACAACATTATTGACATGAAAATTAACATCATGTTCTCATATACATTATAAGAAATATTGTAATTGCATATAGTCGATCTAGTGATTAATGGAATATTTTTTCATTAATATCTTCCCCAATGGATTAACAAAAACCCATTACTGTCCACAAAATGTACGTGTTGGAGCACATATACTCCAAGAACATACCATAAGCTGAATTTGCTTCCTTCCCATTGAGCGTCATACAGATTTTGTCCCCTTCATCATCATGCATTGTCTGCGGATAACACATACACTATGTCAGCTACCATATTAGCTTAACTACTCACAATTGGATTAATTCAAACAACCACAGGTGAGCTAGTGTATAGTGCAAATGGAACCCAACTTGTTTGTGTAATCTTGGTAAAACTACTTGAGTCAACATATAAGAATATTGACACATATTCTTTTTCAACATCAAGAAATAAACTCAGTACAATCAAATCTTACTGCATTCGTCATCAATTTGCCTAGGTAGAGGACGGTCGGACTCGTTGTCCGAGTTGTCATTGGCATTTATGTCCTCCATTCCCATTTCATCTTCAACAGGGTCAGGATCATTAAAGTCATCATCGTCAACTGGTTCGGATGGGTCTCGCCCTAACATATTTGTTGCATCAACATGCAGAACCTCTTCATCGATTCGGTTCAGTGGATCGGGCATGGCTTGATCGACAGTCATCATAGGGGGACAGTTGTCCAAATTAGTGGGATCGTCATCTTCTGAGTCACCCCATGATGACTCACCTTCATCATGGGCATCCCCAACAGTTGTCATAGCGCGAAGGTTATAAACATTTCTACTTGTTACCTTATAGACGACCTGCCAACTTCCACCCAAAATTGGATCGGACCTGCACGCAACATAAAGTCTTGACCACTGTATGCATCATATGTACGAATACCCTCTTCCCATAACTCCTTCAACTCATCAAGTAAAGGGCGCAAGAATACATCAATATCATTACCTGGTGACTTAGGGCCAGGTATTAACAATGACAGCATGGTGTATGGCTCTTTCATGCAGGACCAGGGGGGCAAGTTGTATGGCACAAGTAATACAGGCCAAATGCTGTACGGTCTACTCATGTTGTTGAATGGATTAAACCCATCACTCGCCAATCCAAGTCTAACATTGCGAGGATCTTCGGAAAATTGCAAATGTTTGTTATCAAAGTCCTTCCAAGCCTTCGAATCGGATGGGTGTCGCATGGAAGTCAGATCGTCAACACGTCCATCTACATGCCATCTCATGTCTTGGGCTGTCTTCTTCGACATATATAGCCTCTGCAAGCGCGGTTTTAGGGGGAAATGTCGGAGTACTTTTTGTGGTATCCTTCGTCCCTGAATTGTGCTTTGCTCCCACCTAGATGCCTGACATTTGGGGCATTCATTTAATGATGAATTTTCCTTCCAAAACAAGACACAATCATTCGGGCACACGTGGATCTTGTCGTAACTAAAGCCCAATCCCCGCTCCAATCGACGGGCATCATTATATGACTCAGGAAATAGAGCATCAGGAAATGCCTCTTGCAAGAGCTTTATTACCATATCGAAGGACTTCACAGTCCAGCCACCTATGCTCTTGATGTGAAGCAGCTTTACGATGAATGATAGCTTTGAGAACTTAGTACATTCAGGATAAAGTGGCCGTCTAGCATCAGCTACCAAGTCCTCGAAATTAGAGTTGACCGGAGCATTAGAGGTGGAGGGTTGATCTTCTGCATTTGATGATCTGTCATTTCTGATATCATTTTCCATAAATGACCCATGACGGATGTCATCTAACATCTCGTCCAAGTCATCAATATAATCACTATGAGCCAAGGTATCATCTTCTTCATCGTCAGAAAAAGTCGCAGAAAGGAATGGATCATCTTCTCCATGGAATATCCAAGGACTATAACTTGGATCAATCCCTCGAAAGAACAAGTGATCTTCAACTGTACGAATGGAGTGGAAGGCTCTATTACGACATCTTCTACATGGACACCTAATCTGATCAGTATTAGCGGTGTGGGAAATGGCCATAGCGATGAATTGTCTAACAACTTCAGCATACTCACTAGAATGCAATCTATCTTCAATTTGCATCCAAGACTTATCCATCGTATGAAGCTGACCAAATAATAAGAAACATAATATTAGGATAGAGGAATTTGGCACTATCTGCTGAATTGGAACATGAAACAGTCAATAGTTGTTAAACATCAGGACATGCGACAGATAAATTGGCTCTCACCAACTTGAAACCAAAACCTTGTACAATAAATCTGTAAAAAAGCAATAGTGTGTTGTATGTGAAACAAGATCACAGGAAAGAACATATGCACAACTCATATGGTTGTGTAGTGTAGTTACGTAATGGGAACATGGTACAATTAACCGCCTTTATTGAAGTCAGAAGGCCTCGAAAATGCTGCACATAGTCAATTGTGGTCATCCTTGAAGAGACTGAAATTCCATGCGAACATGTATTACAAGTTCGATAATCACGAAGTGGGTAGGTTTGAGAGGAAAATATCGACACTTCGAAGACAAACAATGGAATGAGATTTGTCTTTGTATAAACGGCTACAAAAGATAAAGAGCAGGTTTGTGATGGAGGCTTGTACTAGGAATAAGGCACAAGAACACTAATTTTAAATTATAGACCTCGCTAACATTAAATTGAAGTGAGATCTGGATACAAGTTGGGTGATCTTTTTAAAGTGGATTAGGAATGATTAAATTGGGAAAGGATTGTCTTGTGCTCGACCTTAATAGATTTTCGTTATATCTAAGGCTAAATTTTAAGGTGATTAGGTTGTGATGTAGCTTGTTTAAGATATCTTTAACCATATGAGTAACTGATAACTGCGGCCATATTCCTGTTAAGGTCTATTCTGTTGATAAGGGTTTAGAGACCGGTATTTTGGATCAATGTCTAAGGCTCCAGATGGCGAGGGAATGCTAGGTAGGTTGAGGAAGTAGTTAGGTAATTCCCAGCCCTTAATAATTAGCATATATGAGAAACATACCCCTCAAATATGCCTTATCTAGGACATAAGGCAGATCGCGTCGGGTATGTTACAAGAGATGGAATGACACACAGCAGCTACAAAAATTTGACAAGGAACTCACTACAAGTAATGGTCAGGTGGGGATAATGGAAATGAGTAATTAATAGGAAATATTCGCGGCCGAGGTGTCTCAATAAGTAATAGGGGTTACAACAATGATAGGACACAATTAGCTTCATGAAATCCTCAAATTGTTAAAAGGTTGATAAGGTGAAACCATGATATTTGACCAAGGAAGTGGAAGGAGATGAGATATTTGTGTTATAGCTACATTACTGGTACTACTGCCCATTCAAAATGATCAACCCTCCAAACCCAATTTCAGACATGATAGTGATTAATGAAACATAAATAGGGCTTGACCTACAAGATACTATCTATATGCATCATTTAATATAGAAATTCCATTTGGGTATCTTATAAGCAAAGTTGAACTACGCAATACCCTTTACACAATTATGCAATGATCCATCATTATGCTTGAACTCGATTGGTAAGCTATGTGCATATATGCAGAAAAAGGTTGTGTTAGAAATTCTAGTGTCCGCATATCAGGGCTGTCTAGTATTGCACTCAGTTAAAGACCCAGTTCGTACTTTCCCAGAAAATATGCATACAATCCCCAAAACGTATATAGTGCAACATTGGTCTTTATCTTGACAGAACAGGCCGCCAACATCAGTGTGACCAATAAATATTTTCTGGAATGATGTACACTGAAAGTGAGTAAAATCATGTGTAGTCCAAAAAGGATTGAGTGGTTATAGATAAGTATATACAGAACAATTGCAGACCAAGATAACCACAGGTTATACACATAATTATGTGTATGCGTGAGACGTAATGATATAAACTGCTATCAGCTCTACTGACATAAATTATCTGATGTATAAGTATATAGATGCAAGGGTGGATGATATTCAAAGACTCCAACATGGGCCAGAAATTTCCTTATGTTTGATAGTTTCACAGATAAACTATATACCATAAAACCTGAATTTGCCTTTCACATTTGGGTTTATTTAAGCACGAGGGAAAGCATATCCAGTTAAGTCTTTCATATTTAGGGTAACATAGTAACAGAATACTTGACATAGAATGACTGGATACATTGATGTCAAACCGGAGTAGAGGTAGAAGAGTGAATTATATGTGTGTGTGAGTTGGTTGGATGACCATGCTACCCAATTATAGATTAGGTAGCAGATTTATAAATATTTAAATTATACTATACATCAAGTGTAATGCAGATTGGGGTTTAGTGTAATGCAGAAATGATCCAGCAAAGACATGCAGAAAAACAAACCTGTAATGAAGAAGAAGTAAAGGAAAAGGTAGAGTAATGGCTCTTCCGACATACACGGGTACATGGGGGATGCAGTACCCTACTATTATTAGATAAACACATGAGGTTTCAGTCAACCCCAATCTTTATACAATCGATATTTGATGGGGAAAGTTGATCAAAAGTCCAGCATTGCCAAATTTCTAAAAGGGAATAGCTAAAATACAGGGTTGACCAATGGTTGTGGAATGAAGGAATGAATACAAGAAGGGAATTCCTTCCATATACCACAATCCTTTGCTAGTACTTCATGAGTGCTCAGCTAGTGTATGAGCAACCCCACTCCTCTAATATTCTTAGCTGACTTAACAATACCAAGAAAATATTGAATAAAAGGTGCTGTTAAAAATCAAATATAATCAACCCTACGCCAACACAATCAAAAACATAGATTTAAACTACACTCAGTTTAAACTTGGAGGGACTTGAGATGGCATATAAATTGACCAAATCATAAACCAAAAAGAGTATTGTTGGGCAATACTCTTGAATGTAAACTAGTAGCTGTTGAGATTACTGCACCACGACAGATGGGTTTAAAAATGAGTATTTAAACAAAAGCTCGTTACGGTGTCAAAAATATTATCCAATCGGTAAATCTCAAACTCCTCCTAAATACCTAATCCATGATACCGCACCCAACCTTTAAAGAGTTACACTAAGAGCGATAGGGTTGAGACAGTTCATACAAATGTATTTCTATAGCATTGACATGGATGACATCCGTTGCGGAGGCCTCCTCACTTAAACAGAATCGAGACATTGGACAATGACTAAAAATTCAAATACTTCAGTATAGAATCATGGGTAGTGAGTCTAGAAAAGCTTTGCACATTGTATGTGCTTCATGTGACATTAGGCAGGTTACCACCCAAAAGTAAGGGCAATCTTCCCTCCATAGCACCTTGCTTAGAAGATAGCCCTTAGTTATAAAACATTAAGGCCATCGTTTAAAATCATAAGAGCTGATCATTGATTCTTATAATTTAGGAGTTAAAGAAACCATATACAAATTGGTAATGGTCAAGGTATAATTGATGAATTTACCAGTGCACCTTAAGCTAAACATTCTGGTGCTTTAAAGAAAACTAGTTGGGATCCATTTTGAACTGATTTCAGCTGTACTACTTCATGAGAGCAGTACATTAAAAACCAATTCGAACTTCCAATCAATAGAGTATGCATTTTCAAAAATTTAAGACCTAGGTAATGGACTTCACCCACTTTTCAGTTAACAGCACCTTTTACACTGCATGTTAAGGGTTGATGCAACCAACCACAACAGTTCAATTCAAGCTTCTTTGACCAATCTGTCAAAGAATTGTCATGTGGGTATAACATGACAATTCTCCACCTTATATATTCAGAAAGCTATATAACATAGTCCTATATATATATAGTGACAAAAACTGACAACAATGGTTTTCTTTTGCTTTTTGAACATTCCAATATATATATATATATGACTATGTTATAAACCCATGAAATCCTCAAAATAGACACAATTTACTATCATTGGATTTTGAGCGTCCATGATCCATAACAAACAACCCATGGAGTCTTATATATCCAGCTTAGTCTAGGGGATTATTGAGGAAAATCGTTGATAGAAGGTAAAATTTCAAATTTTTAAAACTTGAGACCAAGTTTCTTCCGAGAAAATGACCTGCATAATATATGCGTCTAGCCAGGAAATGAAAAGTCTGCAATAGCACGTAGACTAGTAGTATGGTGAGTAGCTGGGCAGGTATGGTCTAAATGTATGTTAACAATAAATATACATGTGGATTCAGACCACATGTGGGGTGAGGAATATGATAGTACACAGCTTATCATGACCCAACTGATTACCACCAAGAACATGTGCTACTATGTGACACAATAACTAAATTACAGATTTGTCACGTAGGTACTTTAAAAAAAATCTATAAGAATGAGATTGACTATAATTGGGATCCAAGACCTATAACCTAATCAATACACCTGTATAGGTTTTGTTGTGCATGTTAAAATGTCAATTACTCTTGCACCTAGTGTTATTAAAAGCATCACTCATAACATCTCTCTGTTTTTATTTTTACAAAAATAAGGAGATAAAAATTTATACATCATTTTATTCATTGTAGGCTAAAATGATGAAACATGTAGCAGTTGTTCAATTATAATTTATTCAATTGGTTGGCCACTGTTAATTAGGTATACCATTCTCTAATCCATGTTAATGGCAGGACCGAAACACATAAAGTTTATCTTGGATATTATAAAATTTATAATATCCAACTAGGAGTTGTTCACAACAGAGTTGCAGCGTTTCCTTATAAATCAATCACATGCATAATGAGAAATCAGAGGTAGCGAAGCAGAATAGACTCCTCTGTCTAAATAGTGGGCATATGCAGAAAAAGGCCTACCTTCATCTAGATTCGATTAAGCCGTATGTTAGATTACACATATTTGTCAACCAAATCAGCAATACCCTTTCGGACAAATCCCACAAAAATCAACTCAAATTCTAACATACGGCACACATTCATAGCATTAATAGAGAGAGAAGACGGAGTTTGAAGAGAGAGAGGCTTACGGTGTATTTCAATTGGGTGAGATAGGGGATTTTCCCCACTGATTTCCCCCTGCACAGGTGGAGCAAGAGGCTAGGGCATACAGCCCGATTTATGCAGCAGCGTTGGTGAGGTTGCGAGGTGGGGTGGATCCTATGCTCCCAGCGAATGCACGACCGTCTATAAGGAGTCTGATCATGGTGATTATCGCGAGGTGGGGTTGGGGGGATGGTTGGGGAAGAAAGGAATGGGGTGGGGAAGAAAAGAAAGGAACGGGGTGGATGGGTCTCGCGGGGTATCGCGGGGATCAGGCGTGGGTCCAATTAATGTAATTGGAAAACCGGCCACTTGGACTCGTGGGAAAAAGCCATTATTTTCGTGGGAAATAATATGTTACTGACGGAACTCAACATGTTAGACCACGTTACTTTTTGCGATTAAGTCCATTTAATGGCAAATGATTCCTTTTATACATAAAAGGATATAACCCATGAGGACTAAAAAAAATTGATGCAATTTTTTCCCACTAACACATTGTGGTGGAAACAAATATATTTGTTCATGAAAATAGTGGTTTTTACCACTAAGGTATTCCAACTGAACTAATCTCGTGGTAAAAAGCATGTTTCCTTCCCACGGATGAATTTGGAGACAATTAGTGACTTTTTGCCACCATCTTGTGTCATGGATAGAGAATTCATGGGAAAAACCTCATTTTGTTGTAGTGTTTTAAAATACAAAACCCTACCTTTTGAAATTACTCAAATGCTACATAATTAGTTTAACAGGCTCACATGGACTTCCTCACATAGAGGAACGTACCCACCCAACAACAACAGACAGTAATCCTAATAACCATGCATGATGATCTTGTTTCCTAATTTCATGCCTTTTAAACCTAAAACTTATACTCTTCCTATCCCTAGCTTGTTCCTTGTTTACTAAACTTGTGCTATACTTCGAACTAAATAGTTTATAACAAAAACACACAATAATACACCATTTAAATCTTTTTGATACACTAATAATTTTCTATAGTGTTGTAAATTTTCTCCATTTGGGCAGATTTCAGATGTAATATACTACACAGAAATGTCCATTTGATTTCCTCATAAGAAAAATCTATTTCATATGTCTAATTGAACCTCGTGAGTCTATCTAATTTACACCAATAGATCTCTAAAATTTTTTATCCATATTTTTCCCTCGACCTGGATCTGAATTTTGATCATATTTTTCTCTCTTCTTTGTGTTCTCATGAATACTATATATTGAACTATAAAGATAAGTATTACTATATATTTGGTAGTCAATTTCATTTTGATTTATGGTTTCAAAGTAATCTTGATCCAATTCTGTTGAAATGATTGGTTGTTCAGTTGTTAATTCCTCACTTGGAGTACTTGATATCATATTTTCATTATTAATAATAACAAATTCATCAAACTCTCTTTTTTGAAATTGAGTTAATTTTTCCATTTCTCTATTTTTGTAAGCTTTCCATACGGCTAGATTCTTATTTTCTTTAGAAATATCTGAAAAATCACCAATAAACATACAATTAATAACTATATCAAAGTCAAAATTCAAAATAAAGAAAATTATATATAAATAGAGTTTAGAATCTTGGAACCTGCTGACAATATTGTGACAACGAGTGACTGAACTCGAGAGCAATTGATATTAGTATTGAATAAAGGAGTTACAACTTCAAAGAGATGAAAGAAAATGGACAAGAAAGACGAGTAAAAATGCACAAAGCTTTTTCTAATGGGTAGTTTCAGCTACAATAGATTGTAGTTTTTGTGATGAATGAAACCGTGACAAAAAAATAAACCAAACCGTCACAAAATATTTTTTGTGATGGTTAAAAACCGTCCATCGTACCGACACAACAACCAAGTCACAGAATATATATTGTATCGGTTTACTATTCAACTGTTACAAAATATATTTTTTGTGATGGTTTATGACCCAACGTTCAATTGAAGGTTTGAACGTGATCAACTTTTGGTGATGGTTGATTTCCATCACACAAAGGATGTTCGAATGTATAAATGTTCGCATGTTACTAAACTTCAAACATGTAAGTCTACATTTGAACATAACGACTAAACGTTCGAGTGTAAATATTGTATAACATTTGAACGTGAACTTAATAACGTTTGAACATAGACATGATATATGAAATTCCCAATGTACCCTTGTAAAATCACAAAATTGTCTACCAATTTCCTTGAACAAATTGGTTAGATCTCAATTATCAAGATTATATAACGAATCAAATATTTAAAATAAATAATCAAACTTGCAAGACACAACGATTGGTTACGAAAGGAAACCCTTTAAAGAACTCTTTAAAGGTAAAACCCTACAGGGCATCCAAACCTAGAAAAGTCAATCTTATTGTTTAAAAATCAATTACAAGTAATTCTCAATTACAAAACCTTTGTAACTTGACTCTCTTACTTGTCCAGACATATGACCAATTTGTCTTCTACCGCAGTAGCAGCCAGAACCTCTAGTGATTTTCAAACTATTAACTTCCCTCTTGGAACTCCAGTAGCTGAAATCCAATCAATGATCCTTCACACTTGAAACACGATCACACTCAGAGAGAGATCACAAATATGAAAATACACTAAGGAATTTTCTCACCAAAATATGCACTGGAAAGTGCTCTAAAAAATATGTAGATTTAAATTTCTACATATCCTAACCAATAGGATCTGTTAAATAAAAAATTTGAAAAGAGTTCCAGTTGAAGTAGGGTTCTGCTGACAGATAGAATCTATCGCAAAAACGTCTCTTGACGAATTGCTGACATTTCGCGATAACTTTCTTCTGCAGTGACTGATTTCTATTTAGCTTCTGTTCTGGATAATGCAGATCCTCATGGACTCTATTTTTACCTCAATGACTTATCTAAACAACTCTAAGACTTCTAGATAGACTCAATATTGTTTAAAAATAAATCAATAATTATTTTAAAGATAATTGTTTAGCAGTTAGTTGTGAAGGTAGGAGTGGTGGGATAGCCCTTTACTGGAAAAAATAGTTTAAAGTAGAAGTACAAAGTTTTTCTAAATTCCATGTGCATGCAAAGATTACTGAGGAAGGGGAAAATAGTGAGCCTTGGTGGTTGACTGGTTTTTATGGCCAACCAGATGTTAGTAGGAGACATGAATCATGGGCTTTATTGAGATCTAAAGTTCCTAGTGATAAGGGGTGGCTGATAATGGAAGATTTTAATGAGATAATGAGCAATAATGAAAAGAGTGGAGGCAGAGTTAGACCTGATAGACTGATGCAAGTGTTTAGAGAGGTTATTGAGGAATGTCATCTACATGATCTAGGTTTTGAAGGTAATCCTTTCACTTGGTGCAACAGAAGAGAAGAGGGACAAACTATAAGTGAGAGGTTGGACAGATTCTTGTCGAATTTCAAATGGCATTCTTCCTACCCAATGGCCAAGGTGATCCATGGTATTGTGGCATATTCTGACCATGTGCCTATTATTTTGAGGTTGACTGAAAGAATTCAAAGACAGGGGGTGAGTAGATTATTTCGTTTTGAGGCCATGTGGATTGAAGCTCCTGATTGTAAGCAGATTATTCAAAGGGCTTGGAGGGGTGTTAATGGTAGGAGTGAATTGAGCACTGTGATAAAGAAGATTCAGCATTGTCAAGAGAAGCTAACAGTGTGGAATAAATCAAGTTTTGGACATGTCCAGAGAAGTCTAAGAGTAGCACAGGAGAAATTGCATTTGGCTCACCAAATTGATCCTTTATCCCATGATAAACAGTAGCTGCAAGAAGCAAGGAATGAGGTTCATAAATGGCTACAAAGAAATGAAATCATGTGGAGGCAAAGATCTAAGGCTTTATGGCTTGCTCAAGGAGACAAAAACTCAAAGTTTTTCCATCACAAAGCATCTTAGAGAAAGAAAAAGAATTGGATAAAAGGAATTAAGGATTCAAATGGGGAGTGGCAAATGAATGAGGCAAGAGATGAAGTTATCATAGAGTATTTTATAAATCTCTTTACAGCTGCTGATGTTTCTGGAAATATGGAGCTTTTACAAGGACTAACAGTAGAATAACCCCAGCTATGGTGGAGCAACTTGATTCTAGTTTCACACAAAAGGAAGTGAAAAGAGCTCTTGATGAGATGCACCCTACAAAAGCACCTGCTCCAGATGGCATGGCTCCTATTTTCTATCAGAATTTCTGGTCTAATGTGGGTAAAGATGTTACTGATGCAGTTCTTGTTTCTCTAAATTCTGGCCATTTCCCTACCGATATTAATCACACTTTAATAACTTTAGTTCCAAAGGAAAACAAGCCTGAATTAGTACCTGATTATAGGCCAATCAGCCTTTGTAATGTTATCTGTAAGCTTAAATCCAAGGTGCTAGCAAATAGACTTAAGAGGATCCTTCCTTCTATCATTTCTCCCTCTCAAACAACTTTTGTTCCTGGAAGATTAATAACTGACAATGTGTTAGTTGCTTATGAGGTGGTACATTTTCTGAGAAGGAAAAGAAGTGGAAGAGATGGGTTTATGTCTTTGAAGTTGGATATGAGCAAGGCTTATGACAGAATTGAATGGTCTTTTCTTGAAGAAGTGATGAAAAAAATGGGTTTTAGTGAGAAATGGATAAGAATGGTCATGTTTTGTGTCAAGTCTGTAAATTTTTCTATTTTAGTGAATGGAGTGCCTAAAGTTCATATTGCCCCTTCTCGTGGTTTGAGGCAAGGGAATCCTATTTCACCCTATCTGTTTTTGCTATGCACTGAAGGTCTTATATCTTTGTTGGATCAAGCAAATACTCATCAACAAATAGAAGGAATTCGGGTATGCAGAGGGGCTCCAAAGTTGAACCATTTGTTGTTTGCAGATGATAGTGTGATATTCTGTAAAGCTAATTTGCAAACTTATTTAACACTTCAGCATAGGTTGGCCATCTATGAGCAAGCTTCAGGTCAAAAAATTAATCGGGAAAAAACATCTATGGTGTTCAGTCACAATGTGGCATCTTCTCAAATGGGGCAAATTATGCAGTTTTGGGGTGTTCAACATTACCAACAATATGATAAGTAGCTTGGCCTTCCACCTATGGTTGGTAGAGGGAAATATCAAGCTTTCTCAGCATTGAAGCACAGAGTTTGGTCAAAGTTGCAAGGCTGGAAAGAAAAACTACTGTCTCAAGGAGGCAAAGAAGTTCTGTTAAAGGCTGTGGCTCTTTCTATCCCTACCTACACTATGAGTTGTTTCAAGCTACCAAAGTCTTTATGTTCTGAGCTAGAGGGGATGATGGAAAATTTTTGGTGGGGTCAGAGGAAAGAAGAAAGGAAACTGTTTTGGGTGAGTTGGCATAAAATGTGTACTCCAAAGCTTGAAGGTGGGATGGGTTTTAGAAGTTTACAGATTTTCAACTAAGCTCTCCTAGCAAAGCAATGGTGGAGGATTTTGTCTGATGAAAACTCTCTTCTCCATAAGGTTTTTAAGGCTAGATATTTCCCATCATCTAGTTTTCAAAATTCTACTTTAGGGGGTTCCCCTTCCTATGTTTAGAGAGGCATTTGGGAAGCTAAAAATAGTTTACTTCAAGGTTGCAGGTGGCGTGTGGGAAATGGTTTGTCTATAAAAATTTGGTCTGATTATTGGCTTCCAAATCATAAGCTAATACCTGCTCTATCTGACTTAGGACCTTTAAGAGAATATCCGGTGGCTTACCTGATGCAGAATGATCAAAGAAGCTGGGATATTGACAAGGTAAGGAGTTTGCTACCAGTTCAAGAGGCTACTAAAGTGCTCAGTATCAGAATCCCTTCTGAAAATGTGACAGATACCCTTGTTTGGAAACATGAGAAGAGTGGAATTTATAGTATCAAGAGTGCATATACTTTCTTTACAAAATTGGAGCAAAATAGAGAGGATGCAGAGAGTTCAACAGCAGCAGACCAGAAACTGATATGGAAGAACATTTGGAATCTTCATGTACCTCAGAGAATTAAACTTTTTGCATGGAGGGTATGTAAGAATATACTTCCTACACTCAGAAATTTGAAGGGTCGAAAGTTAATTGAAGATGCTAGTTGCATTTGGTGTCAACAAGAAGAGGAAAATGTTAATCATGCACTGGTTTATTGCCCACTAATTATTGATTGCTGGCAGCAACTATTTCCATCTCTCAAAACATCTGCTCAGAAGGTGGATTTTCTTCAACTTGTTCTTTCTGTTATTAGAAGAAAAGCTGAGGGTGAATTGGAGAAGCTGTTTCTAATGGCATGGGGCTTCTGGTACATGCGAAATCAGTGGATGTATGAAGCAAATAGTTTGACAACAGACCAAGTTACAGAGCATTCATTCTCTTTATATCAGGAACATAAGGCAGCTGCAGAGGCACTGAAAGTTGGACTGAGATATAGATGTAGATGGAAACCACCTCCTTCTTGTGTGTTAAAACTTAATGTGGATGGTGCTCTTTTCAGTGATCAATGCAGGTCTGGTATTGGAGTGGTTTTAAGAGATGATCAAGGACAAGTCTTGTTTGCTGCTAGTAAACCAGAAGAAGCACTTGCAGATCCAATGGAGATTGAATTAATGCTATGTTAAGAGGGTTGCAGCTATGCATTCCTTTAGGCATTTCAGATTTACAAATTGAAAAAGATGCCTTACTTGTTGTTCAGGAATTGCAAAAAGAGGATTTCTCATCTACTTTGTGAGGAAGTTTAATTCAAGATATCAAATCACTACTTAACAGGCATCCATCATGGAAAGTGCATCATAAAGGGAAGGAAGCTAATGGAGTAGCTCATTCTTTGGCACGTTTTGCATGGAATCTCAATGATATTGTTATTTGGTGGGATTCAATCCCAGATTGCATGTCCCAAGCTATGTGGGTAGATTTATCTTTGTAATGTTCTGTTTTTTGCTGATTTGAATAAAGTGCTATATGGTTATAAAAAAAAAAAAAATTATAATGAAAAAATAAGTCTTATCATATAGTTATCTAATTCTAGCCAATTTTTACGTTTATAATATATAATGTCTAAACGTCAATAGTTAACATTCAAACGTGAACACAAAAATGTTCGAACGTCTATATCTTAACATTTGAACATGTACGTACATTATAATATTGCAATATCATTAATTTAATTTTTAAACTTATTATTTATATTCTTTGAGGTGGAATAAAACATTCTTTCATAACATACAAATGTTAATCCACCAATAACAAATTTGAACTCAATAATAGGAAACATGACAAATTAAATATTTGTAATAATTAATAAAATTGTATATATACAAGCGTAAAAATACACAAAATGTACAATAATCATCAAAATAATAAAAGTAAATAAACATGATGATTGTTTAAACATTGGCACCAAATAAATACAAAAATACACAATAATCATAGAAAACCAAATCATTCCACATAACTATTATCATAGAAAATCTGAGCTCCATATATAATCCGAAAAACCCAATCTCAATGAGATGCTTGAAAACTTGATTGAACTTCACATTTTTCTCATCTGACTCGAGATGACGAAGATTGATGAACAAATGAACATTCATTATAGCTTCAACCCCGAAACATTAAACATCAGCAAATATAGCTCCAACATTGCTACAATACACAACCACTCTATTAACAATGAAATTTTTAGATAACCAATAACAATGCACATTTTTTTTTCTAAGGAACAAATATGAAAGTTAAATATGATTTTAATAATTGTCAACGATATCTTTAAAATAAAATAAATAAACCAGTCTTAATAACAAGAAAGTCATTGAACAAAACCATCAAAAGAAGAGAAGATTAGAAAGCCAAAACAAAAGTCAAAGTATTTTAACAACCTTT
Organism: Carya cathayensis; assembly: GCA_011037825.1. Lineage (NCBI taxonomy): Eukaryota > Viridiplantae > Streptophyta > Magnoliopsida > Fagales > Juglandaceae > Carya > Carya cathayensis. The sequence continues at coordinate 1,617,339 of QGSO01000359.1, read as the reverse complement.
TACCAAGAAAAGCAAACTAGCTAGAAGTGAAGAGCAGAAAAACATGATTTATTTCACAATGTCATGAAATTTTTATTTTCATGTGGATATGGGGATAAAATTTCACTATAGAATGTTTATTCCTGTATAAAATCCCTAATTGCATAAAACTTAGGACACCTCAACATCAATATAATAAGTAGTTCGTATAGTAATTCTATTTTAACATGCTATATTGTTCTGTTTTGGAGAATATGTGCCTTTAGGAAAACAGACTTGGCTACTCTTATTCATTTAGCATGCATGCTATTTTTTTTTTTTTTGAGAAAATGGTTACTTTATATTAAATCTCAATTGAGAAGATTGTGAATGCAATGAGGATAGTCCTCTACATGAATTGGGTCGTCATACAAGTCTAATGAACTCTTAGCCAAGTAGTGAGTCACCACATTGGCCTATCTAGGTACATGTAAAATAGACCAAGATCAATAAAAGACTAATAGTTTCTTAATATCTTGAAAGATTAAACCAGCAGAGCTGCAATTTTCATCCACACTTGTTGTGCCATTAACCACTTGCATGGAATCCACTAAAAAACTATCAAGATTAAGGCCAATCTCAATACCAAATTGCACTGCTCTCAAGGCCGCTAGTGCTTCTTCCAATAGAGGATCAAGGAAGGAGTCACGAGAGCTTCTAAGGGTAGCCATCAATCTTCCAATAGAGGATCAAGGAAGGAGTCACGAGAGCTTCTAAGGGTAGCCATCACGAGAGCATCAAATTCGGAGCCGTTAAGACTAACAAGTACTATTTCTTGAAGAAGCGGAACCATAGACCTTAAAGCGGTTGTAGTGAAGTCATGTCGATCTCTTATGGTGAACTCATCCTCTATCCTTGAACCATCCAAACTCATGATTCTATAGCACTGGGAGTACCTATACAAATTTCTACCATTCCAGGAGGGAATGGTAGTGGAAACTACCACAATGAGATTTCGAGAAATCTCAGTAAGTAAACACACAGCATACAATAGTTAACACAAGCATACAAGAGGTACATTATGAAATGCATGCATAGACATGTATTTGACACATGACTTGATCAAAACTTGATTTATGCGTTGGACCATTTCCAAAAGACTTGTAACAGAGACATTGGTATTTTTAGAAAAACATCTTTGAATTCCTTTCACGTTGGTCTTAATCAGAACTTGCCTTATCAGAACATATCACCAGATTTTCATTGAGTGATCCATAACATATCATGAGATTTTCATCAAGTGATCCATAACATATCGTGAGATTTTTATCAAGTGATCCATAACATATGAGCACTTTCTCTTGTTCAGAGGGTGGACACAACACAGTTCCCCTTTGCATTGCATATTCCTACTAGTTACCACACTATCAACGGTCCATACACTATGATGGATATGTCTTAAACAGAGTCATATCATATTAACTCAACTGTACTTCGTCAAGTTACATGCCTTATGCACGCACTAGCGTTAGGCACTTCCTTGCTTCAGAATTCTTTAAAAAGAATCAATTCAAGGCTAGTTGACAGTTCTTTGTCGACCCAAAGGTTACCACTCTATTATTAATCACTCCAGAGTGGACAAAAGTGTTCCACTAAGACAATCCCCCGTCCTAGCACTTGGAGTCGTGATAAAACATTTACAGACACTTTTCTTAGAAAATCATTTTTCCCAAATGCAATAGACATAAGACTTAAGACATATACCTTCTTACACTTGACTTATGACACATGAGATGTCATGCATGAAATAATCAAGCGTAACATGTTCAAATCATGGCATGCAACATCAAAACATATTCATGGAACCATGGAAACCAATCTTAGCCAAAACATCCAAGTACGAAATCATGAGAAAACATCACTTTAATATGTTCCAAACTTGAAGCATATTACATAGAAATTGTAGAATAGTGAAACAAAGCATGAAATTATGATGTTTGGCTAAGATCCAAAACTCCTAAAACATGCTATAGCCGAATCATCAAGTTTCACAAATCATCAACATCATTCTTAGCAAAACCGAAACATACAGAGGTTGTTCTTGCATTTTCATCACAAACCAAAGCATACAATTTACTCCATAATCATATTCAAGATTGTATGAGTATATTCAACCAAATAAACAAGAAACAGCAAGTAAAGCAATGATAACATGAGACGAATCTACACAAACATATAGTAGTATTAACAAAGAGTAAGTTGAGTGTATACTCAATAAAGTCCATGAAATGAAATAAAAGCAAGTCGTAAATCGAAATACAACTCATTAGAATGAGTGTTTCAGAACCCTAATCCGTGTTCTTGAGTGAGTGAGGGTTACCACTAAGTTTAGATTACTCAACCTTTAGGAAACTCTAATTCGCTTTTTATCAAAAAAAAATGTAGAAAACGCGTGTGTTTCACCATTTTGAACTCCTTTGAGATTCAAATCTCATCTTGAGTTAGAAAAGTGATATGTGCGTGTAAAAACTAAGAGAAACCAAGTCCTCACCTTGGTTTCTCCTTGGGAATGCCTAAATCCTCTCTTGAAACCAATCTTCCTTGTTTGGTTGGAAAGAAAGTGTGAGAAAGTGTGGAAGTCTTCAAGAGTGTGAGAATTGTGTGGAGAAGAGGAGTGCTCATGCAATAATCCGAAAATGGCCAAGAGGAAAAGCCCCAAGCATGTGGCTCTATCCCCCTTTATATAGAAGTCTCTCCTCCTTCCCATTGGTTGCCTTTAAACCCTAATATGTGTGACAAGTGGCAAGTGTTTCTTCTTCCTTTCTCTCCTTTTCTGAAAAGACTCTTAGAATACCATCGTTGGATTGCATTGGGAAGGGATATGCATGGTTGGCATGTAGGGCTTCCTCTCCTTTGGCCAAAACCCTCATTTTTCCCTTTATGCCCTTCCCTTTTCTTAAGCAAGTGAATCTTCTCCAAGGGTACTTGTGTAATACACTTCAAGCCTCTTCCTTTTCCCAACAAGCAAGCCTTCACATGAGTGACAAGTGGCATAGGCATGTGCCTTGCCCATTGCCGCCCACTCCTTTCCACTTCTTCGCACTTTGTTGTTTCATCTTTCTCTTGCTTCTTCCCAATGTGACTTTTCATGTACCATTGGTCTATTTTGTAACCTAAGTGGCAAGTGGCAAGCGATGGTTATGCTTGGAATAGTAGTGGCCGAAATTATAAGGGTAGATTAGTCCTTTGTGCAAAAGTATTTTCATCTTTTCTTCTAGAAGCTCATTACATGGTTGACCCATGGCAAAAATCGAAGATATCTTGAGTGTAGGCCAAATTTTTGAAATCCCTTTGTGTCCCTTCGGTTTTCCCCATGCAAATCGCTTGGAAAATCCTCTTTTGTCTTCCCTAAACTCGCTTTCCTAGAGCATGTACCTTGGAACTCAAATTTTAGCCAAAAGATAAGGTGTAGGTGTGTGGGGAAGGGGCTTGGGCGAAAATCTCTTAGTCTCCCTAGGTCATACTTTCATTTGTTTCTTCTAGAAGGTCTCTAGCATGTCTGACAAGTGGCAAAACCCTCTAGGGTAGATGTGCAAGCCATCCTGTGTATGACACATGGCACTAGTGGCAAGGGTTTGGGTCATGGGCTTAGGTTTCCTTATAGGGGCTGAATTTATAAGGCTCTTCTAGGGATAGCTTCACTTGGACTTAAGTTGCTCAATCCAAAAATATAAGGCCTCTCCTTCAAACTATAAATTCCAAGGCCCTGGAACAACTATCGCAACTAAGTAATTTACGACAATGTCTAGTCAAGCTTGGGTCACCACATTTAGTATCACTATCTGTTATTGTTTTTCATCCATTTAGCATGCTTATGTCTTCCTTATGCATCCAAATTGTTGGTTGGATTGAGTTATTGGAAGTTAAACTGTATAACCTTCGGCTGTGATGATGGCAAAGTTGGGTGGGGACAAAGGAGAACTGGCACTTCTAATGTGTTTGAATCCACAAATCCATAGACATATGTTCTTCATGAATTTCCTCAGTAAGGACCATAACATTGTCCGCACGTACTTGAGTCAAACTCAACATCATCCAGTGATGGTGGAGGGTTCTCCACCCCCACCCCAATTAGAGATTCCTTCTTCCAAAAAATCAACAAGGGGTGCAAACTTTATGCAAGAAATAGACAAACTGATATAGGACATAACATCAAACTTTATTAGGCATTTCTCACACACTTGTTCAAGAGTCAGAAATATAATTAGGCACGCCTGTCACAGTTTCTCCCTAACACATTAACTTTTGTCTTTCCAAAATCATAATAAAGGAAAAAATGGGTGGCTCATTATCAAGGGATTAGAATTGCAATAAAAATATTTGGAATATACTTTATAGTAAAGATAAGAATCATGCTCATTGTTTGCGTACAAACTTGGAGCAAAAGAAAAGACTGCACTACCCAATGCTTGAGTCACGTAGTAGCACTAGCAATATTTCATGCTCAAAAAACTCTCATCAAAATTAGTACCCAATTATTATTGTAGTAATAAAGCATGTCAGAGGATAATGAGGGTACCAATTTTTTGGTTGCCAAAACTACGAGGTGCATCATTTATTGGTAGTCTTGTTTGCTAATATGTGTTGATAGTTTTGTTTGCTAATATGTGTTAGTCAATTTTGTAGGCTGAGCATCGTTGCAGGTTTTTCTATTGGTATGACCTGAAAATACCAGCTATAACCAAAAGACAATTAACCGATTAAAACTTGAACTTCGACATATACAAGCATCAATGGATATCCAAACCACTCGACATCAACTAGAAGTTTTTTCAGAAAGGTGCAAGAGAAAACTAGATAAAACCAATTTCATTATAGCAATTTCGTTGTTGTTATTAATTATTTTGCAAATTTATTTTGGAAATTTCTAAGCAATATTATGGGCACATGTATTGAACTTTCGAGGCTGGTGTATGGGCAGTTTCGATACTTGAAATAGAATTGAGACAATATTATGGGCACATGTGTTGAACTATTGGGGCTGGTGTATGGGTAGTTTCAGTACTTGTAAATAGAATTGAGACAATATTATGAGCACATGCACTAAACTTTTGAGAGAATATTATAGGCACATGTTCTGAACTTTTGGGGTTGGTGTATGGGTAGTTTCAGTACTTGTAATAAGAAATTAAACAATATTATGGGCACATGTACTAAACTTTTGAGACAATATTAGGGCCACATGTACCGAACTTTTAGGGCTGGTGTATAGGCATTTTCAGTACTTGTAAATAGAATTGAGACAATATTATTGATATAAACATTGTCTTGGTTGTAAACCATAATCTTGATTTTTATTTATCTGTTACAAATAAAATCTTGTTAGAAATGACAAACTATTATAAATAAAAAAAATAAAAAATAAAAACTTATTTATTTTTAAAACCATAATAATCTCAAAACTATTATTTCCCGTAAAAAAAAAAAAATAGCTTTGTGTTTAAAATATTAGCTAGAAGGTGTTAGTTCAAAACATAAGGAAAAAGATAAAATAGGGAGTAGTTAAGATTGTAATGGAAGTGAAAGAAAAAAAGCAATAAAGAAAGGAAAATACTTTTGCCACAAATGGATTATACAAAACTAATCTCATAAATTGGCGTAGCATGAGGTGGTTCATTATATTGTAAAATTATTTTTATTGTAAAGTAGATCTAACATATTACATGAAGTCACGTCAGATTATGGGGATACTCTTTTAAGAATAATGTTTTTTTAACCAAAATGTAAGGGGATTTTCCCCCCAGAAGACAACTCCAAACATGGGGAACCCGGCCCAACTAGGCGGCCCCTCGGCCCATGGGTATAATCACATGTCAAATCTCAAAATGCAAGGAAGGAAGAGACACGCCGCACCAGCACTCACCCATGACACCTAGCCTCAAGAAACACTGTGTAGGTAGGTGGGTGGGAAATGCAGGGAGCCTTTCATCTTCTGACAGCAAGGGAAGAGGAGCCTAACGGCATGTACCCGCAGGATAGAAAGGGACAGAAAGCCACGCCGCATTAACTGTATCACCCTAGAAGTCATGCCGCATTAAAGAAATCTGACTAAAAGAACAGTTAAGAGGACATACACTCCTACCACAAGGTATGGGCGATTCCCCCCAAAATTCTAGTATAAAGGCTGATCCCTAGGTACGAAGAACTCTATCTGATTCCTCTACTCTTTTGAACAAACTACTAAGGTAACTTAAGCTTCGGAGACTCCCCGGCCTGCAAGGCCGTTGACTCACTGTGGTTCTCCAAGTGTACAAGTGAAAGACCAAAGACCTGAGTCACTGGAACCCTGCTCAAAGGTATACAAAATATGATGTTAACAGTGGCGCCATCTGTGGGATCTCCATAAACTACACGTGTCATTTGTATGCCTATGACAACCCATTCTCAGATGATTCAAGGACAAGAAGACCTGTGACTCACTCAAAAATGAGTAGCATTAATGCTATCCCAAGTGTAGGAGGATGTCGTGTAATAATAAGGAATAAATTCCTAGATCGTCTCCTCAGGGAAAATTTACTCAAAATTTAAACTCGTTGAAAAATTGTGAAAAACTTCACAAAGAAAAAAAAAAAATTGGTATGTGCAATGGATGGAAATTTTACTAGTCATGGACTAGATTCATGTTTTTAGATTTGTTTGTCGGATTTGAATGCAGCGATGAAAAGTAAGGAATGAAAATGCATGAAACTAAATTAAAATTGCTGAAATTAATAGACTGAAATTTAAAAGAACAAGAAAAATAAATGACATTAATTTAAATAATAGGAATTAAAGATGCAAGAAAATAAATGACATTAACCTAAATAGAGGAATTACAAGTGCGAGAAAAATAAATGATAGTTAATTTAAATAAACAGAAATTAAAGGTGCAAAAATAAATAAATGACAGTAATTTAAATAGACAGAAATTAAATGTGCACGGAAAATATAAGACATTAAACTGAAATTAAATAAAAACAGGAATTGTAAGGAATAAACTTGATGTTTGGAAATGGAGACTGCGTTCTCCAATCCAAAAATCTGAACTTCCAGATAAAATGATTTCTCAAATAAAATAAACGCTCTAAATAAAATGCATCCTAAAAGAAATTGAACTCTCAATTAAATTAAAATTTCAAATAAATTACACACTCAAATTGAATTTGAGCTCTAAATAAAATAAACACTAAAAGAAATTATTTCCTAGATGAATACAAAGAAAGCTTGCTTTAACATGGAAAGAAAACTTGCTTCCTTAAGTTTCAAATTAAAGCTGTAAAATAAACTGATGCTGAATGAAAACTAAAACAGAAGCATGAAACTGAAAAATGAATTAAAATGAACAACAACTGCCGAATGAAATGAGAATGAAACTGAAAAATGAAAGCTAAGTTTTAAAGTTCTGTCTTCTCTCCTTCGTCTCCACTGCCTTGATGCCCTTTCTCTTCTGAGCTCTCTCCTATTTATAGGAGAGAGCATCCTACCATTTCTCAAGAGTGGGTGGCCTAACTTTGAAGTGGGTGGCCTAACTTTGAAGAATGGTGGAGTGGGTGGCCTAACTTGGGAGTGGGTGGCCTTTCTATCTTTCTGCATGTGCTGATTTTCTGCTTGCTCCCTTGAGTTCCAGCCGTGAGTTCCATTCTCTTTTAGTATTTTCATAAATGCCCTGCAGTACATAAAAAATATATTTCTTTCAAAGGCAAATATAGAACTTTATGTATATAAAATATTGACATCAATTAATTTGCATTCAATATTAGAATTTGATGCATAATTAAGTGTTCAATCTTTATTTGATAAAATAAATCACCCATTTAAACAACTTTATTATGCAATTCTAACCTTTTATCACACCCCCCAACTAGCTTTTTGCTAGACTCTAGCAAATAAAGCGAATGAATTCATGCAAAGGTGAAATTACCAACTTGAGAAAATCTGAGAATCATATGCCATGAAATAGATTTGTTGAGTTTAAGAACACTGGAGATAGATTAATCTGAATTTTGTATCAACTGAGAGATTTATACACAATTTAGTTAATCAACCAAGGGAATTACATGTAACAAAGCTTGCTTTCTTTTAAGTGCATGGAAATGGGGTTAGAATTCCAAGATTGACTACCAAGAGGCATTAATAATTTCAATCACAACAACTAATCTGAGAAAACCACATGGTCTTACTCTAATTCAAAACCATTGTAGTGGCGGCTTTCACGCTATTACACTTTGAAAGGTGCCTACTTCTTTTGTAAGGACCCCGGTAATAGGCAGCCTTTTCCAGTACACAAATGTAATTTTTGTTTTTTGTTTTGTTTTTGTTTTTTTTTTTTTTTTTCGGTGGATCCGTCCGTGACCAGACAAGTGTGGCTAGAGATTTGAAAATAAACGCCTGATGTTGTTGACAAACGAGATTGAAGGCTCCGGACTTGTTCTTCATGCTCTCTCTATAAAATCAGTCTCAAAGTTCATTCAATCCGCATCAAGTTCTCTTCTTATCTCTATAACTCATCTGCATTCCTTCAACATTCTCGCCTTAAGTTCTCAATCCCTTTCTCAATGGCTCATTCTTCTACATCTCAACCTCCTGTCCTTTCTGCAGCTGCCATTGGTGCCATGTTGCAGCAAGAAAATGATAGCATGGCTAATAAGTCAGACTCTGATGCTATCTATGATTTGGTGAGTCTCGGAACTCGCTACTCATCCTCTATTGTTGCTTTTTCCCAGCGGGTTCAAGCCAAAAACCATGAGGTTGAAAGGCTAAAAGAACAAATTGTCTGTACTTCAACGCATTGTTCAAGAGTCTCACACAAGGGAAGGAATCCTTCGGCAGCAGAATAAACAGTTGAAATCTCTATTGAGTTCTTCATTCCGCTTGCCAGCTCCTATGAATAGGGCTGACATGATTTTGTATGAAGAGAATGAGCGTCTCCAATCTGAGGCTAAGAACCTCAAGTTTATGTAAAAGCATTTTTAAATAAAATCTATCTATTTTTATTTTTATTTTTTTATTTTTTTATTTTTACACAATGCCATGGTTTCGCTCCTAACTAGTGAGAGACATAGTCCTCACTGAATCGAACGAAAGATGCAAAAGAACAAAACAAAACAAACAAACAACAAGAAAAATAAAATCAAATGCAAAAGAACAAATAAAAGAAAATGCAAGTAAAGAAAACTGTACAGAAGGAGAAACGAATCAAAACACTTCCCTGGGATCTTGCACAAGCAAGATCTCTTCATGTGGATCAAAATCCTTCAGAAATGACTTTAGACGTTGTCCGTTGACAGTGAAGCTATTACCATTCTTCGGATTGACAATGTCTACCGCACCATGATGATGAACAGTCTTTACAATGTATGGTCCACTCCATCGTGATTTCAACTTTCCAGGAAAAATATGCAAGCGAGAGTTGTAAAGGAGAACTTCCTGGCCAATTGTGAAATGCTTTGGATGAATTTTCTGATCATGCAGAATTTTCATCCGTTCCTTTGCCAATTGCGCGTTGTCATAAGCATTCCGACGAGCTTCATCCAATTCATTAATCTGCAATTTTCTCAACCCTGAAGCTTCATCAAGTGACATGTTAACATGTTTTATGGCCCAAAGAGCTCGATGCTGAATATCAACAGGTAAATGACAAGCTTTACCATAAACTAATCGATAGGGAGACATCCCTAGATTTGTTTTAAAAGCTGTCCTGTATGCCCACAAAGCATCAAGAAGCTTAATCGACCAATCTTTCCTATTAGGATTTACCGTTTTCTCCAGAATGAGTTTTATTTCTCTATTTGCCAATTCAGCTTGCCCATTTGTTTGGGGGTGATAGGGGGTGGAAACTCGATGTGTAATACTATATTTTTTTACAAGTGTAGAAAATGGTTTATTGCAAAAATGAGAACCCCCATCACTAATGATAACCTTGGGCATGCCAAATCGAGCAAACAAAGATTGTAAAAATTTTAATACAACATGATGGTCATTGGTTTTGCAAGCGATGGCCTCAACCCACTTTGAAACATAGTCCACAGCCAATAAAATATATGTGTTTCCAAATGAAACCGGAAAAGGTCCCATGAAGTCTATTCCCCAACAATCAAAGATTTCTAAAGTAAGAATGGGGGAAAGGGGCATCATGTTTCTTTTGCTAATAGCTCCTAACTTTTGACAAGACACACACGCTTTGCAAAAATTGTAAGCATCCTTAAACATAGACGGCCAATAAAGACCGCTTTGCAAAATTTTTGCCACTGTTTTCTTCGCTGAAAAATGACCACCACATGCACCCATATGACAAAATCTCAATACTGAAGAAAACTCATCATCAGGAATGCATCTTCGAATCAATTGGTCCGAACAATATTTGAAAAGATAAGGGTCATCAAAGTAGAAATGTTTTACCTCAGATAGAAACCGACGCTTATCTTGGGTTGACCATTCAGAAGGCATTTGCTCAGTCACCAGATAATTGACTATGTCAGCATACCAGGGAACTTTATTTACCACAAACAGGTGCTCATCCGGAAAACTATCATCAAGAGGGAGGCTGACATTTGAAGAAGGAGATGACAATCTAGAGAGGTGGTCAGCTACCACGTTTTCAACTCCTTTCTTGTCCCTAATGTTGATGTTGAACTCTTGAAGTAATAGAATCCATCGAATCAAGCGTGGTTTTGCATCTTTTTTAGCCAACAAATACTTAAGAGCAGAGTGGTCAGTGAAAATAGTAACAGGAGAACCAAGAATATAAGCCCTGAATTTATCAAGTGCAAAAACCACTGCAAGCAGTTCTTTTTCAGTAGTGGTATAATTTTTCTGGGCATCATTCAAGGTTCTACTAGCATAGTAAATCACACATGGTCTATTATCCACACGCTGACCCAAAACAGCTCCTAAGGCATAATCACTTGCATCTGTCATGATTTCAAAGGGAATGTCCCACTGCGGGGGTCGCACAATAGGAGCAGTGGTAAGCGAATTTTTAAGGGTATCAAAAGCTTTTTGGCACTCATCAGTCCAAACAAATTCAATGTCATTTTGTAAAAGAGTGCACAAAGGTTTTGCAATAGAACTAAACCCTTGAATAAACCGCCTATAAAAACCAGCATGACCAAGGAAAGAACGAATATCCCTAACCGTCCTAGGAATAGGAAGTTTAGATATTAATTCAATCTTTGCCTTGTCGACCTTTATACCTTCAGAGGAAACAATGTGTCCCAAAACAATGCCCTGAGTAACCATGAATTGACACTTCTCCCAATTAAGTAAAAGATTTTTTTCCTCACATCTTTGGAGAATACGTGCCAAATTATGCAAACAACTTTCAAAAGTTTTTCCAAAAACAGAGAAATCATCCATGAATATTTCACAAATATCATCAATCATGTCAGAAAAAATACTCATCATGCATCTCTGAAAAGTAGCTGGAGCATTACACAAACCAAAAGGCATTCTAGTAAAAGCAAAAGTGCCAAAAGGACAGGTGAAAGTGGTTTTCTCCTGATCCTCAGGCGCTACAGCAATTTGATAATAACCAGAATAGCCATCCAAGAAACAATAATATGCATTTCCAGCCACTCTTTCCAAAATTTGATCCAAAAATGGTAAAGGAAAATGATCCTTCCTACTGGCTGAATTAAGTTTTCTATAATCAATGCACATTCTCCAGCCAGTAACCATTCGAGTTGGAATTAACTCATTTTTCTCATTTTGTATGACAGTTAAACCAGATTTTTTTGGTACCACTTGAGTTGGACTTACCCACTTACTGTCTGAGATGGGGTAAATGATACCCACTGCGAGTAGCTTAAGCACTTCCTCTTTCACAACTTCCTTCATGGTAGGATTGAGCCTACGTTGAGCATCACGAACTGGTTTAGCATCGTCTTCAAGATGAATTCTGTGGGTACATATAGCGGCATCAATGCCTTTGATGTCGGCTATTGTCCAACCAATTGCGCCTCGATGCTTTCTTAATATTTCAATCAATTTGGCTTCCTCCTTCTGATTTAGTTTTGAGGAAATCACCACCGGAAAAGTGCCTTCTTCAGGTCCAAGGAACGCATACTTTAAATCTTGAGGAAGCGGTTTTAGTTCCAATCGGGGAACTTCTTCCTCTGAAGATCTAAGCATGTCTGGTGGTGGTAAAGCTTCGAACTGGGGTTTCCATCTTGCTCCGGCAAATTGTACTTCAAGTGGTAAAGAATCTGCAAAATAATCAAGAAATTCAAAGTCATTTTCATTGATATGATCAATTTTCTCATCAAGTAAATATTCAGATGTCTGAAAAATATAATCATCATCAGAGAAAGGAGAGGTTGAGCAAATAGACTCTGTTGATGTCAAACTCTCCACAGCATTCAATTCACTTGTGTCATCAAAATGTGTTGGCATCTTGCAAGCGTTGAAAACGTTCAACTCAAGTGCCATGTTCCCAAAGGTAAGCTTCAACACTCCACTTCTGCAATTAATCAAAGCGTTTGATGTAGCTAGAAATGGTCTTCCAAGGATGACAGGAGCTTGGTAAATAGTGGAGGCTGGCTGCTGCATATCAAGAACTACAAAATCCACTGGGTAGTAGAATTTGTCCACCTGGACCAACACGTCCTCTACAATACCCCTTGGTACCTTAACTGATCTGTCAGCCAGTTGTAGCATGATGGAGGTCTTTTTCAGCTCACCCAATCCCAATTGTTCATAAACTGAGAACGGTAGCAAGTTCACACTACTCCCCAAATCAAGTAGAGCTCTCCCAATGCGTGATTCGCCGATCATAATGGAAATGTTGGGAGAGCCGGGATCTCCAAACTTCTGAGGAGTCTCGCTCAATATTAATGCACTAACTTGCTCCGTCAGGAAGGCTTTCTTCTTTACATTCAGCTTCCTCTTCACTGTACACAAGTCCTTCAAAAATTTTGCATATGAAGGTACTTGTTGTATGGCATCCAAAAGTGGAATATTGATTTTCACTTGCTTGAAAATCTCTTGAATCTCCGTGTGATACCTGCTCTTTTGGCCAGCCGCCAATCTTTGAGGATAAGGAACCACAGGTTGGTATCCCTTGGTAGTTTCAGCATCTACAGTCACAGGCTTCTTCAACTCTGGTCTCACTACCTCTAGTTCTTTCTTAATTTCATCAGTCTCCGTTATATCTTCAGGTGTAGGAGCAACTTCCTGTGTGTCTATAGGCATTTCTGGTCGGGAAACTTCTTTCCCACTTCTCAAAGTAAGGACTGCCTTCGCTGTCTCAATAACGTCCCCTGAGACATTATGCACTTGTTGTTGTTGCTGCCTGTATACTTGAGGATTAGGTTGAGGCTGTGCTGGAAATTTCCCTTTCTCCAGGGTGCTCAAGGTTGTGCTCATCTTGTTCATAGTGCCACGCAACTCATTTATGGCCTGAGTATTTTGATTATTTGTGGTGGCCTGAATCTGCATGAATTGTTGAAGTGTATTGGCCATCTGTGCCATACTATCATCTAGAGTTTTCTTTGCAGATGATGAAGGTTGAAAACTCTGTGCAGCCATATGAGGTTGAAATCCAGGCGGAGCTACAGGAGGATAGCTCTGAGGATTCTGATATGACGGATACTGATGCTGAGGAGCACTCTGATGAAATGGTTGCTGTTGAGGTGGTGGGGACCGACCAGGTTGATCATTTCTCCATGAGAAATTTGGATGATTCCGCCACCCCGGATTATATGTGTTGGAGAAAGGCTGATTTTGTGCTTTATTCACCCAATTAGTTGATTGCATCTGCTCCGACCCACTTTCTTGAAACACTGGCATTATCGGGCAGTCTTTGGTCTTATGGTTTGAATCAGCACATATAGAACATGCCTCTGCTACTTTCACAGCCTTTACTTTGTCCATTTCCATGACCTCCATTCTTCTAGTTAAAGCAGTTATTCGGGCTTGAACATCAGTGTCCCCTTTAAGCTCGTATCTACCCCCTCCAGAAATAGCTCTCAGTGGTTGTGCTGTTGATGGAACTCGATCAGTACGAGTATTCCACTGTTGCGCGCTCTCAGCAAGGTAGTCAAAAAATGACAGTGCTTCATCAGGTTCCTTGCTAAAGAACTCCCCATTGCACATTGTCTGAACAAATTGCTTGCATTCCGGAGTGAGGCCAGTGTAAAAATAGCTCACCAACCTCCAAGATTCAAAACCATGATGTGGACAGATGTTCATCAAATCTTTAAATTTTTCCCAACTGGCCTGAAAGGTCTCATCAGGTCTCTGATTGAATTGGCTGATTTGCTCTTGCAAAAATTGAGTTCTCTGAAAGGGAAAAAATTTTTGTAAGAATTCACGCTGCATATCAGACCAACTAGAAATAGAGTTGGGTCTTAAAGAGTTAAACCAAATCTTCGCTTTATCCTTTAAAGAGAAAGGAAATAAACGAAGTCTAATGAACTCATCAGTAACAGCCCTAGTGATAAATGTGGCACAAGCCAACTCAAAATCTGTTAAGTGCTGGTACGGACTCTCAGAATCCATCCCGTGGAACTGAGGTATCACTGACATCATGCCATGCTTAATAGAGAAATTGGGTGCATTTTCTGGTAAAATAATGCATGAAGGTGTAGTGGTACGAGTGGGTTGCAAATAGTCCTTAAGAGTGCGTGGTGCAGGTGCAGCCATGTTTTCTGTTTTAATTTCAATTTTGCCACCTGACTCACTCAAAGAAAAGATAGGCGAGCTATCTATCTCCAAGCTGTGTATACTACTCTCAACACTCGATGTGACTCTAAGCAACCTATTTGAACTGTCTCTTACCCATAACATGAAACATCAGTTTAGAGAAGCAAAAAAAATTAACGAGTTTAAATTTAAACTACTTTCCCCGGCAACGGCGCCAAAAACTTGACTCACTCAAAAATGAGTAGCATTAATGCTATCCCAAGTGTAGGAGGATGTCGTGTAATAATAAGGAATAAATTCCTAGATCGTCTCCTCAGGGAAAATTTACTCAAAATTTAAACTCGTTGAAAAATTGTGAAAAACTTCACAAAGAAAAAAAAAAAATGGTATGTGCAATGGATGGAAATTTTACTAGTCATGGACTAGATTCATGTTTTTAGATTTGTTTGTCGGATTTGAATGCAGCGATGAAAAGTAAGGAATGAAAATGCATGAAACTAAATTAAAATTGCTGAAATTAATAGACTGAAATTTAAAAGAACAAGAAAAATAAATGACATTAATTTAAATAATAGGAATTAAAGATGCAAGAAAATAAATGACATTAACCTAAATAGAGGAATTACAAGTGCGAGAAAAATAAATGATAGTTAATTTAAATAAACAGAAATTAAAGGTGCAAAAATAAATAAATGACAGTAATTTAAATAGACAGAAATTAAATGTGCACGGAAAATATAAGACATTAAACTGAAATTAAATAAAAACAGGAATTGTAAGGAATAAACTTGATGTTTGGAAATGGAGACTGCGTTCTCCAATCCAAAAATCTGAACTTCCAGATAAAATGATTTCTCAAATAAAATAAACGCTCTAAATAAAATGCATCCTAAAAGAAATTGAACTCTCAATTAAATTAAAATTTCAAATAAATTACACACTCAAATTGAATTTGAGCTCTAAATAAAATAAACACTAAAAGAAATTATTTCCTAGATGAATACAAAGAAAGCTTGCTTTAACATGGAAAGAAAACTTGCTTCCTTAAGTTTCAAATTAAAGCTGTAAAATAAACTGATGCTGAATGAAAACTAAAACAGAAGCATGAAACTGAAAAATGAATTAAAATGAACAACAACTGCCGAATGAAATGAGAATGAAACTGAAAAATGAAAGCTAAGTTTTAAAGTTCTGTCTTCTCTCCTTCGTCTCCACTGCCTTGATGCCCTTTCTCTTCTGAGCTCTCTCCTATTTATAGGAGAGAGCATCCTACCATTTCTCAAGAGTGGGTGGCCTAACTTGGGAGTGGGTGGCCTAACTTTGAAGTGGGTGGCCTAACTTTGAAGAATGGTGGAGTGGGTGGCCTAACTTGGGAGTGGGTGGCCTAACTTTGAAGAATGGTGGAGTGGGTGGCCTAACTTGGGAGTGGGTGGCCTAACTTGGGAGTGGGTGGCCTTTCTATCTTTCTGCATGTGCTGATTTTCTGCTTGCTCCCTTGAGTTCCAGCCGTGAGTTCCATTCTCTTTTAGTATTTTCATAAATGCCCTGCAGTACATAAAAAATATATTTCTTTCAAAGGCAAATATAGAACTTTATGTATATAAAATATTGACATCAATTAATTTGCATTCAATATTAGAATTTGATGCATAATTAAGTGTTCAATCTTTATTTGATAAAATAAATCACCCATTTAAACAACTTTATTATGCAATTCTAACCTTTTATCAACCTGATATTGGCAAGTATGGAAGCGAGGCTTGCAGCAATGGAATAATTAGTAGGGAAGCTAACTACGGAGGTAGAGACCCTTCAAAAAGAAAATCGGATGCTCAAGGGAACCACTAATGAGCCTGAAAATGGCGTGGAGCCCAGCAATAACAAGCACTTAGGGTCTAAGAATGTTGGAGAGGAAGGTGACATAGAGGAAGAGAGGAAGAACATGCAGACCGAGCTAAGTAACAGCAAAGGAAAATACAAGAAAATGGCGAGGAAGATGGGCACATCATCATCAGTAAACCAACAGCTCACCAACACGGGCATACCCTACAGCGAGGAGGTGATGGATGTGCTATTACCACCAAAGTTTCGGGTCCCCCTCATGGAGATATATGACGGGAGTAGAGACCCTCAAGCACATGGAAACCTTTAGGACTCACATGACCCTACACGGCTTCCTAGGGAAGGTAGCCTGTAGAGCTTTTCTACTGACCTTGAAGGGGCCGACGAGGGTATGGTTTAGGTCTTTGGTGCTCGGGTCGATAGATAGCTTCAGGGAACTAGCCCGCCTGTTTCACATGCAGTCTATGGCAAGAAGGATAAGAAGGTGCCCTGCAGAATACCTCCACACCATCAAACAAGGAGAAGACAAGAGCTTAAAAGCATACTTGTCCAAGTTCAACAAGGAGGGCATGACGACTAATGACCATGACAAGAAGATAACTCTAGCGGCGCTCCTAGGAAGAGTATGGCCCCAGTCTTAGTTCATGGCAAAGTTGGCAAGGAGAACTCCCACCACACTATAGGAGTTCATGAATCAAGCCGACAACTTCATCAATGTCAAAGACACACTCAATGGCCAGATTGAGCCAAGGAGAAAGGAACTAGAGCATGCAAACGAGAAGGCTTTCAACCAAAGGTAAGGCTTGTGAGAAGGGGGAGAGAGGACCATGCAATGGGAGGAAGGAAGAAGCCCCTGTGAAGGGCTTAGGACTTCGATTTAACTGGTCAGCCCTTGCCATCCAAAAAAAGGACCGCCAGCCTACCACTAGTCCACCACTTACAATATCAAATATTGCCTTTCCTTGAAATGGGGAAGGGAGCAAGCGGATTGGCCAAGGCCAACATGGGAATGAAGGAGGAGATCCTAGGAAATGAGTGCTGAGTGGGTCAACAGGCCAAGGACGGAATAAAGCCCGAGGCAAAGGAAGGCCGAGCGAAGGCCTCCGCGTGGTCACCCCTAGTCTCCACAGCAAAAAAAGACCCCCACTAGGGGAAATCAAGACTATTGCAAGAGGATTTGCTAGTGGATGCGCGAGCTCATCCAGGCAGATGGCACATGCCAGAGAAGCTCGATACTGAGAGGTGTACTAGGCCGAGTATTGCCCTACCTAGTATAGAAGAAGCGAACTGGCCCCCATAATCTCCTTTGGAGAAGGCAACGAGGAGGGGTCCTCTACTAGCATGACGACACCCTGAGGGTGACTATGCTGGTCGCCAACTTCACCACTAAGATAATCCTTGTTGACAACAGTAGCTCAATGGACATCCTCTTTTGGAAAGCCTTCACTCGGATGGGGATAGATGCCGCCCGACTCTAACCAGCTTCCAAGCCATTAAAAGGTTTCTCCAAAGAATTGGTCCAGCCAGTCAAGACCATCATGCTATCTATCTTTGAGGGCAGCACCCCCTACATAGCTCCTGTCATGGTCAACTTCTTGGTGGTAAAGGCCCCATCGTCTTACAACTCTATAATTGGTCAACTTCTTTGTGGTAAATGCCCCAACCCTCAATAGCTTGAGGGTGGTAACATCCACCTAACGAAGTTCTCAGCCTCTGAAGGAGTGGGAGAGATTCAAGGAGAACAAGTCTTGGCACAAGAATGCTATGTGCATAAGCTGAAGCCCAGCATTGCTAGGGTACTCGTAATCCACCTCTCAGCCGCTTAAGAAGGTGAAGCCAAATGTGACACTAAAAGTGATCCCTTCAAGCCTAAGCTACTAGAAAGAGGTCAAATATACGCCTCACATTAAGCATCGGCAAGTCTTCGTTGAAGACTCCTCCTGCTGGGCTTAAGGTGGAGTGAGGGCACATATCACTACGAACGAAGCAAAGCTCGGCCCTTGATGGAGAGGGCCCCCATGTGATCACTGCTAACAACCACCCAAGCTCCTATTGGCTTCTAGACTTCTAAGGGAACGAGCTGCCACACTCCCAAAACACCAAGCGCATACAAAAATTTTGTTGATAAAAGTTTTATAATTTGTAATTTATATTCCTATGTCAACTGTGTAAACTTTATTAATGAAGGTGTGACTTTTCAGGAATAAAACATGTAAATCCTTATCACCATTGACTCTTCACCAATGGTATCACCATCAACCTAAACTCCACCAACGTAAATTTCCATCAGTGGAACCTCCAATAACTACTTACTTCCTGTAGGGTATCAAAGGAATGAGTCATGCCTAGGTGCAGCTTCATCCCTCTAACGACGGAGTGCGAGCCAACCCTCGGCTACCAGCAACTTACCTTCCTCATGAGGGTCAATAGGCAAGAACTAGTCCCAGACTACTTGATAACTTACTCGCCCACGGGGTTCCAAAGGGTGAGATGAGCCTTCAAGCCATCTTCTCCCTCCCGCAGAGGAGAGTGGTTCTAGCCCTTCAGCTACCCGACAACTTACCCCGACCTCTACCATGACGAAGAGTGTGATCAACGCCCACTTGACCCAACACTTACCTTCCCTATAATGTCAACAGGCGGGAGCGGGTCCAATCCCAAAATGCCCGAACAACATACCTTTTCAGGAGGGACAATAGGCGGGACCAGCCCCCGCAGCGGCTCAACCTCCCTCATAGAAGAGAGTGGGTCCAACCTCTCGGCTACCCTAACAACCTACCCCTCCCCCGATCATGAAGAAGTGTGGACTGGCTACTCAACTGTCCGACACTTACCTTCCCTATGGGGTACCAAAAAGATGAGTATAATGCCTAAGGCTGCTTTATCTCACCCGCAGCAAAGTGTGAGCCAACCCTCGGCTACCCAACAACTTACCTTCCTTGTGAGAGTCAATAAACGAGAGCGAGTCCAATCCCAAACTGCCCGAACAACCTACCTCCTTGTGAGGGTCAATAGGCAAGTCCAACCTCCGTGGCGACCTAACCTCCCCATGAAGAAAAGTGGGTCCAACCTCTTGGCTACTTGAATAACTTACCCCAACCTCTGCCATGATGAAGACAAGGATCAACGTCAACCTAACACAACACTTACCTTCCACATGGCGTCAATAGGTGGGAGCAGATTTAGCCACAAACTACCTGAACAACCGACCTCCCCATGAAGGTCGATAGGTAAGTCTGGCCCCATGGCAAAATGACCTCCCTCATGAAAGAGAGCAAGTCCAGCCTCCCGGCTACCCAAACGACTTACCCTGCCCCGAATGACCAGCTTCTCAGCAATCCAAAAAATTACCTCCCCGGGGGGACCAAAGGGGTGGGCTTAGCCTAAGGCATCCCTACCCTCCCCCGACGAAGTGTCGGCTTAGTCTTTTGACTTCCCAATGCTACTTCAGAATGCCATCTCCTGAAATAGAACACCAAACGAGTAGTGCCTCAGAGCTTCGCCACAATTTAACAGGACAACTCAGGTTTGCAAATTTGAGAGATTGTTTACACTGACTAGTTTTACTTTCATAGCATGAACAAGCATCTCCTACTAACCTTCCCATTGAGGGCCAATAGGTGGGTTGGGCCTTAAGGTGGCCCGGCCTTCCTCATAGTGAAGTGCGAGTTCAGTCTCTCAACTACTCGAAGTTACTTAGGGAAAATCCAGCCTTAACGTGTTGTTCGGCCCCCTTTGCCAAGCGAAAGGGTCAATGAGGTGAATCCAGCTTAAACGCGTTGCTCGATCTCCTCTAAAGATTTAGGGTGAGTCTAGCCTTAACCTGCTGCTTGGCCCCCCTTGCCAAGTGCTAGGGTCAATGAGATGAGTCCAACATAAACGAGCTACTCGACCTTCTCCAAAGATTCAAGAAAAGTCTAGCTTTAAAGTACTGCTCAACCCCCCTTGCCAAGCACAAGGGTCAACGAGGTGAGTCCAGCTTGAATGTGCTGCTTGACCTCATCTAAAGATTTAGGGTGAGTCTAGCCTTAACGTACTGCTCGGCCCCCCTTTCCAAGCCCGAGGCTCAACAAGGCGAGTCCAGCCTGAACGCGTTGCTTGACCTCCTCTAATGACATAAGGCAAGCATAGTCTTATGAACTGCTCAACCTCCATCACGCCAAAGAAGCGGGTCCAATCTTTTGACTGCTCAGCTTGTCACCATTTTTATAATAAGTCAACAGGAGGGAAAGCTTAGGGACTGCTCGACCACCTTGGTATGCACTCTATGTGGCCGAGTCCACAATCTAGTTGTGTGACAACTCCTCCCTCCACCAAACAAAACAAAGAGGAGGGATTAGCCCAAGGCATCCCAGTCTCTCCACAACGCAGCTTAACTCCCTAAGAATCCTACCAGATCGAGATTACTCGACAACGTAAAGAAGGCCAATTCTGCTTACGAATTGTCTGTAGTGCAAATGACATCGTCCCTAAACCGATATGCTCCCCAAAAGCATGCAAAAAATTATATGCGATTACAAACAAAGGAAACTGAATGAGGCAAACTCAAAAAATGAGAAAAGCAAAGAAGGCGAAAAATTAAATGCCTCAACCCTTGTCTCCACGAGTTGGGCCGACGAGAAGATCGAGGAGCCAAGTATTGTGTCTCCATAGACTTACCAGGCCGACAAGGAGATCAGGGACCCATCGTATTCATCATGTCGACTAGTGAAAAAGCAAAGGAAAAAGCAATGAGCAAGTTAATGTGCGCAGCAGGACAATGAAGAAAAATGCATGTTTATTTATGATTGAAGTCTTTACAAGGGAAACAATTACATCTTTACAAAGAATTTTACAATGTAAGAAACATAAATAAAAACAAAGACAGAGGGGCGTCGAGATTTGGCCCCAAAGCATCGGGCTCTGCCTCGGGCATGTAGGGGTTGGGATCATAAGTGTCAGGATCTGCCTTGAGCACCTTGAGATCAGGCTTGGGGGCATCAGAATTAGGAGAAATGCATTGAAATAATGTCTCGGCCCATGTAGCTGTGCTCAAGGGAATCAGGGTCTAGAGGGAGATCGCAGATGTCGAGGGCCCTTAAGTATGCCTGTAGCACCCTTGAATCTACCTTAGGGCTCTCCAGAACATGGTCCTGCATCCTCTTAAGGCATTTAATTTATACATACAACCAAGCCTGGTCACAAACACATATGGCATACCTCAATGGCCCCTCTAAGTGCAGAACAACCTCTTGGACCTGGGACAAGTCATTCCATAGATCCCTAATGACTACCTCCCGGGCGGCTACCCTTTGTTGGGTTTTCTCTAACTCCTTCGATGCCTATTCGGCCCTTCTAGTCTCTTGGTCGATAGTGGCCTGGGTAGCAGACATTGAGCCCTTCCACCCCTTTAGAGCATCTAAGAGGGACCGACGTTCTTCCTCTAGCAGCTTGAGCCATTGAGCCTCAGAGTCTTAGCAGCCCCTCAACTTAGTGTTCTCTTCTTAAAGTTGGCTCAATGACTCTTCGAGGGTCGTCACCTTGGCGGTTAGTTTATCAACCGACTCCTAGGCAAAGCTGGTCACCACTAATATGGTTAAGACGTCATTGCGAGCCAACACAACCTGCTCCTTTGCCGAGGCCAACTCAGTCTTCAATGTCTTTCACCGCTGTCGTAGATGTTTAATCCACTCTTAGCTTTGTGTATGAGTGAGCTAGGCCGCCGCCAGCTCAACCTCCAAGCGCTCTTTCTCCTCCCTCTCCCCATGAGGGCATCGAAGGACATGTTGCGCCAAAAAGCAGAGGGCTAGGTTCTCCCTTTCAACTTCTTCCTGGCTATTCACTATGAAGGCAGCCAATCGAGTAGCTCCCTATCACCAATGAAAGCAAATACCAAGAAATACCCCCAAACTTAAGCTTTGCTCATCCTCGAGCAAAGAAAAAGAGAAAAACAATTGGTTTGATTCATAAAATTTATTGCCTTAAAGATTGCATAAAGTTTATAATTCAAAGCAATCATTCAAAATCACACAAGTCCAGAAGTTAATTTAAAGCTCAACTCCACCGTATTATCAATCCTCACATTCATGCATACCTCTCATTCTCACTTCATCATTAGCTCCCAGTATGATTTTATGCAAACAAGTAAATAAATAATAGACCTTTAAAAACTTCATAGGCTTGCTTTTCAAATCACTCTCCACTAATGTAGAACAAAATTATTATCAGGGATTAATAGGTCTTTATTAAGCTTGTGATGTAAGGCTAGGAAGAGAGCTAAAAAGAAAAGATAGGATTCAAACAAAGTAAGATAACTTAAGTTTGAACACCAACCTAAAAAAAGCATTCTCACTTCTGACATAAACATCTCTTCTCAATCCTTTGAATCTCTCAACATACCTCTTTTTACCAAACTTTCAAATATCTCTCTTTACCCTCTATCCTGCAATTTGGACTTGTTTATTTTTTTAACTCTTTTGTAGATGACTCTTGTCAACCTTGACTTGTCAGCCTTGGTTCGTCGATACACATAGTCGCCTTGTTGACAACCCCAAACTTATGATTTTGATAATATGAGCTATGATACTCTTTACTTGTAGGCCTTCTAGCTCTCTCGCCTTTCATCCTCTTGTGAGTCTGCGACTTTGTGTAAACTTAGTTATCTTGAAAGGTAAGGAAATCAGTGTTTAAGCTCAAATAGTGTAGGGAATATGATTTCTCGATTAGTTTACAAGATTGAATGGCCAATTCTCCTCCAGACCTTTGATTCAATTGTTTTCCAAGAATGTGGAGCAAGGGGTTGAGCTTTAGAAAGCCATTGCAACAAGAAAACGGTTTATAAGAAAGAAAAATATAAGACCAAAATATAATTAAATGAAGCTCAAAGGGGTGACTAGGGATAAAGATAATACATAGGTAAGCCTTAATCATTGATAATACACAGGGATAAAGATAATACATAGGGATAAAGATAATACATAGCTCAAAGGCTCAATCGATCCAAAGAATGCCTTAATCATTTCCCTAGTTATATTCTGTCTAGGATTTCACCTCGAGTGTAATCAAACAAGTTCTAAAGTTTGTTGAAACCATACAAATTCACAAAATTCACATAAAATTTCTCTAGGTATGCCAAAAATTAATGATCATGATAAGCATCCATTGAATAATAAAGATCTCAAATTTAGCAAGATAAAGTAAAGAATTAACAAATCGACTCAAGCACAAAGAATTTTTCCTAAGAATTATAATCAATTTCAATCATATTCTTATCATAGGCTTTTTATTCATCAAACCATACTTTTATTATTATTATTATTATTATTATTATTATTATTATTATTATATTTTGAAATAAATAAATTAAATTAAATTCCCTTCCCCCAAACTTAAATATCACAGCGTCCTCAATGGGAAAGAGGAAGAAAAACTAAAGAAGAGAATGAGAGAATGTAAGAGATGCTCCAATAATTTCTTTTCTTTCTTCCAATTGAATATTTTCCTTGAAGGTGTAGCCGTGTACCCCTTGGAGATCTTCCTAGCCTCTTTGTTCCTGCAAGATGAAAGCAAAAATAAAACTTAAACAGAAAAAATAAAAACTTAGGATGCCTCCCAAAAGCTCTTTATTTAAAGTCTATAGCTAGACATTATCCTCTCATCATTTATCGTTGGCGAGATCGACGGAACATTTTTCTGAGTTAAAGTCTCCATCCACATAGGGTTTTAATCTATGTCCATTTACTTTAAATGTCCCTTTTGTCTCATTATGTACTTCAATCGCCCCATAGGGAAAGACATAGTCAGCACAAACGGTCGGGGTAAGTCTTGAGTTAAATAATAAAAATTTATGCCCAACTTCAAATTCCCTTATCAGAATATGCTTATCATGCCATATTTTAGTTTTATTTTTGTAAATCCGAAAATTCTCATAAGCATCATTGCTGAACTCAACCATCTAGTTGATTTGCAATATTCTCTTCTCACCAACCACTTGTAAATCAAAGTTCAGTGTCCTTGTCACACAATAGGCTCTGTGTTCTAGCTCCATTTGTAGATGACATGCTTTTCCATAAATGAGCCAATAAGGCGACATCCCGATCATTGTTTTGAATGCTATCCAATAGCTCATAGTGCATCATCTAACCTTCACGCTCAATCTGTACGAGAGATATTCACGGTCTTCTCCAGTATGCGCTTCAACTCCCGACTAGAGACCTCGACTTGGCCGCTCGTTTGAGGATGTTATGGTGTCGCCACGTGATGGGTAACTCCATACTTAGTCAATAATGCTTCAAATTGGCAATTGCAAAAATGCTTCCTGCCATAACTAATTATGGCCCTTAGATTGCCAAATCGGGAAAAAATGTTCTTCCGTAGGAAATTCCCTACGCCCCTCGCATCATTGGTTGGCAAAGAGACTGCTTCCACACATTTGGAGACATAATCTACAACCACCAAAATAAATTTATTAGAATATGAGGATGGAAAAGGACCCATGAAATCTATACCCCAAACATCAAATAATTCAATCACTAAAATATTGTTTAAAGGAATCTCATGATTTCTAGAAATATTGCCAACTTTTTGACAATAATCACATAAATTAACAAAATTAAAAGAGTCTTTAAAAATAGTCTACCAATAAAAAGCCACATTGTAAAACTTTTACTGTCATTTTTGCTCCACCAAAGTGGCCGCCCACTTCTAATGAGTTGCAGTGTCTAAGTATGCTCTCCATCTCCTCCTCATGCACACATCTCCTGATTATCTAGTCAGCGCAATGCCGGTATAGAAAATGTTCCTCCCAAAAAATAATATTTCAAGTCAGAGAAAAACTTCATTTGTTGTTATGTCATCTCGGTCTGTAGAATTCTTGACACCAAATAATTTACCATGTCGGCATACCATGGAACGACTTGTATAGCTATCAATTGCTCATTTGGGAAGGTTTCATTAATTGGGAATTTCTCCTTGCCAGCCACCTATTTAAGCTCAGGAGAAGATAAGTGGTCAGCAACTATTTTCTCGGTACCTTTCTTATCTTTTATTTCCAAATCGAACTCTAGTAAGAGCAAAATCCATCTTAACAATCTCATTTTGGCATCCCTCTTTGACGACAAGTATTTAAGAGTGGAGTGATCAATGTAGACGACTACTTTCGACCCTATCAAATAAGAATGAAATTTGTCAAAGGCAAATATCACCGCTAATAGTTCTTTTTCAGTAGTGGCATAATCAAGCTGGGCTTATGTTAAAGTCCTACTTGCATAATAAATAACATAGAAAATTTTATCTTTTCTCTACCCCAAAACAGCCCCTATAGCATAGTCACTAGCATCACACATTAATTCAAACAATAAATTCCAATCTAGTGACATGACTATAGGTCCTGGAATTAATTTCCTTTTTAGAGTTTCAAAAGCATGCAAGCATTCATCTAAAAATTCAAATCGAGTATCTTTAATCAATAAATTGCAAAGAGGTTTAGTAATTTGAAAAAAATCTTTAATAAACCAACGGTAGAACCCAGTGTGTCCCAAGAAACTTCTTCCACCCTTTACATTGGTTGGTGGTGGGAATTTGTCAATCACTTCTATCTTTGCTCAGTCAACTTCAGTTCCCTTAAAGGAAATTTGGTGAACAAGCACTATTCCCTCCTCAACCATGAAGTGGCATTTTTTCCAATTCAAAACTAGATTAGTCTCCTCGCATCTCTGCAAAATTGAAGATAAGTTAGACAAACAATTGTCAAAAGAATACCCAAAGACCGAAAAGTCATCAATGAAGACTTCTAAAAGTTTTTCCACCATGTTCGAGAAGATGGACATCATGCATCTTTGGAATATGGCTGGTGCATTGCAAAGGCCAAAAGGCATCCGCCTATATACAAATGTTCCATTCAGACAAGTGAAAATAGTCTTCTCTTGATCTTCAGGCACAATTACTATTTGATTATAACTAGAATATCCATCTAGAAAATAGTAGTAAGCAAGGCCCGCAAGTCTTTCTAGCATTTGATTAATAAAAGGTAATGGGAAACGGTCTTCTCAAGTTGCATCATCAAGTCTTCTATAATCTCTGCATACTTGCCATCCCATGACCATCCTCGTCAGTATAAGTTCATTGTTGTCATTCTTGATCACGGTTATCCATCCTTTCTTTGGGATGACTTGTACCTAACTTATCCGTGCACTATCCAAGATCGGATGGATAATCCTAGCATCTAACAGCTTTAATACTTCTTTATGCACCACTTCTTGCATAGATGGATTCAATCACCTTTGGGGTTGGACGATTAGCTTAAAATTATCCTCCATTAAAATCTTGTGCATGCAAATTGAAGGACTAATTCCTTTGATGTCCAAGATGGTCCAACCAAAGGTCATAATATGTTCCCACAAGACTCTCAGCAACTTCTCCTCCTCTACATCACTCAAGAAATTGTTTATAATAACTGGAAAATTAGAGTCTTGGCCTAAGAAAGCATACCTTAAATTTGATGGAAATGGTTTGAGCTCAAGCTTGGGTGGTTCCTTACTTGGAGATGTCGATTGAGATGAGTTTAACTCTTTCACTTTCGATTTTATTAAAGGAGGAAGGGATGGTGTAGCTTCCAAATATCTCTTAGACTCCCTAACCTCTTCGTCTTTGGATTCAATAAATGTAGAGTGAGTAAGACATACCTCAAGTGGGTGAGTAAGACATACCTCAAGTGGTAGCTTTGGAAATTCAGCTTCATAAGTCTCACCATGACCGTCTTGGTCGCTTATTTGAAAACAAGAATGCACCTTGGAAGGGAATTCCATAGATTTAAATACATCAAAAGCGACATGCTCCTTGCAACCCTCAAAATGAGTTTCCCTTGCTGGACATTAATTAAGGTTCTCCCTGTCGCAAGGAAAGGTCTGCCGAATATCAAAGGGATCTCCTCATCCTCCTCTATATCGAGCACAATGAAGTCGGCCGAGGAAGATGAACTTACCAACTTTCACCAGTACGTCCTCAATGAGTCCTCCCAAGTATTCAATAGATCTTTTCGCCAACTGTAGAGAGACGGTGGTCAGCTTTGATTATCAAATAACTAATTATCAATCTTATTTTTTCTTAATCTTTGTGGAACATGAGTTGGTGGATCATAAATTGAAGGAGAATGAGTTTCAGATGTAAACTCCCTGGATTTCTTGGGTTTTGAAGCCCCTTTATTTTTCTTAGTCTTCTCAGCTTTCTAGTCAACTATCTCCTCGGTATGCTCCACTTCTTTCATCTCGGACTCCACATTATATTCAGCTTCATCTTGCTCAACATTTGCTGCTTATGGCTGCTTATATATCTACCCACTTCTTAGTGATATTGCCTTGACCTGTTCTTTCAGATTGGTCACAGTGTTGCTCAGTAAAGTCCATGTTGTCCTCTCGGTAAGCATGTTTGCAAGCTGACTGACTTGAGCCTCAAGGTTGCAGATTGAAGCTGAGTTTTGGATCGCCAAATCAGTCTTTTGCATGTACGAATCCTTCTTTTGCATGTACTGCATGAATATATCCTCCAGTGTTAGTTTCTTCTCTTGCTGTGGAAACTTTTGAGGTGGTCTAGCCAGCCCTTGGTTATTGCTCCATGAAAAGTTAGGGTGATTTCTTCACCTAGGATTGTACGTGTTTGCATATGGATTGTTTTGATGTTAAAAATTTGACAAGTAATTTGCTTGTTTAGAACTCGGTTGAGCAAAAGGATTGCCCACTTGATAGTCAACACTCGAATGTTTTCATGTGCAATGATCACAAACAATATTAGTTTGAATAGCATTAACGTTCATCTCACCTAGTTGTTGCGATAAATTTGCCATATGCGCCGCCAACATGGAGATAGAATCAAGTTCAAAGATGCTAGCTGCCTTCCTTTGCATCACTCTCTCTACGACTCATTGATAACTATTTGATGCTAAGTCTTCCAAAAGCTCATATGCGGCTTCATGAGTCCTACTCATCAAAGCTCCTCCCACAACCGCATCAACCATAGATCGATTTGTAGCACCCAAACCATTGTAAAATGTTTGGACTTGCAGCCATATCGAAAGGTCACAATGAGGAAACTTGCACAGTAGATCTTTGTAACGCTCACAAGCTTCATATAATGACTCATTCTCATACTGGGTAAATGTAGTAATATCATTACTTAGCTTTGCAATTTTGGCCTGAGGGAAGTATTTTGCTAAAAACTTTTGTGCCAACTCTTCCCAAGTAGTGATGATACCGGGTGGTAAAGAGTTCAACCATGCTTTTGCTTTTTCCCCATGTGAAAATGAGAAGAGTTGTAATCAGATAGCATCATCAGTCACTCCATTATGCTTAAAAGTATCACAAATTTTTAGGAAATTTGCAATATGGACATTTGGATCCTCCTATGATAGTCCCCTGAACTGGACAGTCTGCTATATCATTTGAATGATGGCTGGCTTGATCTCAAAATTATTGGCCTGTATAGCCGTCTCCTTATGCTAGATGTAGCCCTAGTAACCGAGGGCACAGCATAGTCCCTCATAGACTTGGTCTCCTGATCGGCCATATTGAATGTAGATGCGGCGGCTACTTGCTTCATCTCTCTTTTTAATTGATGTAAAGTTTTTTTTCAATCTTGGGATCAAAAAGTGTAGACTCTAATGGTTTAGATCGGGACATGCGCTTATGAATCCTGAAATCAAAGAAAAGGGAAAACTAAGATATAATTAAACAAATTTTAAAAAATGAATAAAATCCAAATTAGCAATAATCTAGCTAGTATCAATATCAATAACAAATAATTAATCCCCGGCAACGGCGCCAAAAACTTATTCACATGAAAATATCTGCAAGTGCACAGAATTGTAACAAGTAGTAAAGTGTTTTAAAGAAAATGGATATCGAACCCACATAAATTAATTTTTGTTATTAAGTATTGAAATTTTCTAAATTAATTACTATTTAGAGACACGAATAAATAGAAAGATTCTACTAACTAAATTAAATTGAAATACTGGACAAAAATAAATTTAAGAATAAAAGAGCATAAAATCTAAGATTGTAAATATAATAAGAATAGACTTAGAGCATTTTATTTCACCTAACAAATCTCACACAATTTATTCTTCCTCATTATAAAATTTCAAATTTCCCAAGTTAATGATAAAAATCCCTTAACTATTCAATATATTCTCACAAATAATATTAAAACTATCTCCAACTAATAACTCCATATCTCTATGTGAATTATACTAATTGGAGACTCATTAAGTTCTTTATATTTTTCTTGAAATCACACTAATCGCGGTAAAGTATCTCTACTTTCGCTCAATTAATGATGCTTAATCCTAGAGCTCTAATCACAAATCACCTCTCGATCTCATTGATGACTTGCAGAATTTCATATTACGGATTTACCACATCACTCAAGCGGAGGAATTTGGCCGCTCGAGCGAATTCAGGTAGATTCAACTACTCGATGGCCGCTCAACAGTGAGCTCGAGCGGGTTGTGGGAAAACAAGATCGTTCAAGCGGAGACATTGGACGCTCAAGCAAAGTCAGGCAAAGTTAAACACTCGATGTGCGCTCGACAAGCCGCTCAAGTGAATTCAGGCAGAGTTGAACGCTCGATGCTCGCTCGACACCCCGCTCGAGCGAACATCGTATTTTACAGATCTAGGATTTTCCGCCATCAGGGCATATAAAAGTAATTTTTCATCATATGGTCGTACTTTTTGACTGGAGAACACGTTTTGGGATAGAAAAATATAGCTAGAAGGATTCAAGTCATCTGTTTTGGAGACAGAGTTCCACACATTGCACGTACGTTGGAATCATACTCGGGCACAGACGGGAGAGAAGCAGTGAATCATTTCCTTGAGTTTTTGAAGAACGAGTTGCGGCTGCGAGGAGTATTTTTTAGTGTTTATTTTCCTTCCAATATTCTCAGAACAATTATGATGAATTCGTTTATGTTGAATTCCACTTCTAGCATGAGCTAAATTTTCTTTATTCTAGGAAAATGATGTAACCTAGTTCCGAACTATGCTTGATTGTCTATGCTAATTTAAGGCAATTCTCTCTTTGTTTATCTGATTTATTCTGAATTTATTGCTTCTAATTAACTGGCCATTGATTAGATGATATTTTAATCTTGTGATTTGCTATCGAAAGAGAGAATTATAGGGTAGATCTTGAATATTTCGGCATAGGTAAATATAGAGATCGAAAGACTTGTATGAACCTATGTGGTATTTAAATCATTGGTCTTATTGTTCTCTTGTTTTATTAATTTGCATATTCTTGTGTGAATTGATGAATAAGAATAATTTCCAATTGACTATCGAAAGAGGCTTTTGGATGAATTAGAGATTTGCTAATAAACAAAAAGAATTAAATTGAATTAGTTGGATGAGTAAAACACAGGGAGGAATTAGGTGAAATCGATTTCCTAGAAGTTTTCTTTCCCATTAATTTGAACTTCGAACGTCAGTTTTATTTCCTTTGCGTATTTTTCATTGAGTTAATTTCAGTTTAAATTACAACTTCAAAAATCTTAGTGATTCCTCTAGATAAAATCAAGATTAGTATAATTTTGGTATTTGTCAAAAGTAAGATACCAATCCCTGAGGATGATACTCTTCTTATCACTTTATTATAAAACTACGATACTGTGCACTTGCAGTTTTGCACCGATCACTCATTGCGATTCAATAGATCGAACAATATCTGGCCAGAAAATTGCAAGCATTAAGAACAAGGAATAAACACTCAATCATGGAAAAAATTGAAAAGAAAATAACTTGGAATATAAATTGTGTGTCCAAAGCTAGACTGCATCAAAGCTCTAGAAAATAAAATTAGTTCATAATAAAACTAGAAAGAAAAATAATAAAACTAGTGTTCATTGGAGTCGGTTGATGAAGCATGCGGCTCTCGCCTATGCTCACCAGATCCTCCTCCTCCTTAGAAAAATAAAGAATAAGAACTCAACTCAGACCCTCAATTCGTCCCACAAGTTGGGATTAAATAGCTATTGATAAAGGGTTAGAATTGCATGATTAAGTTGTTTAAATGAGTGATTTATTTTATCAAATAAGGATTAAATACTTAATTATGCATCAAATTCTAATATTGAATGTCAAATTAATTGATGTCAATATTTTATACACATAAAGTTCTATATTTGCCTTTGAAAGAAATACATTTTTTATGCAATGCAGAAAATAAAGGGAAGTCGGTGAATGTTTTTAATTGGAGTGAGTCCGTGCATGAATTGGTTGAATTGAGAGTGTGCAGTCGGTGAGTGCATGATTAGAGAGAGACGTGTGAGTGTTGTGCTAAAATTAAAGTGAATCGGTGCTTAATTGATGGGAAGAAGAGAGACGTGCAGAAATTGGAAAAGGAAGTGCTGAAAGTTGAAAAGGAAACATGCAAAGCCTCCCACGGCTGGAACTAAAACCTGCAGCTCACTCACATGCATCACTCACACTTGCATCAACCAAGGATGGAAAGAAAACCAACAGTAGAATTTCCACTGAAAGCATGCAGAAAAGTTACTCACAGCATGCAGAAAAATGAAGCAGAAAATCACGGAAGTTGACAGCAACCATGGCATCTCACTCACACATGCAGCAACTCTCATCACACATGCTGGAGCCCACGGCACATGCAGTTCAGAAAAATACAGCACCTCAATGCAGAAAATGGAACTCATGCACATGCAGAAATCAAAAGCAGAAAACGTGGACAGCAACTCACGGTTCACATGCAGAAAAATACAGCACACAGCTCACGCACATGCAAAAGAAACAGCAGCATACACATGCACTCACGTACACATACAGCAGCACATGCATGAAAGCAACCTGGAAACAGCACTCAAAACTCATGCAGAAACTAACATGGACAGCAACTCATCACACGCACATGTAGAAAAAGAAAACAGCAGCAACTTGCAACAACAGGAAAACAAGATGAAAACAGCAGCAGCAACTCATCAACCAGCACATGCAGTCCACGAATGCAGAAAATGAAGAAACAAATGCAGAAAAAAATAAAGCAAATCAGCACATGCAAGCTGGAACTCATTGACAGCACCTGCAAAAAGTCACGGCAGCTCACACATGCATCAATCACGGATGGAGGGCAAACCAAACACATGCATCAATTCAGTACACATGCAGCACACGCTCACGGATGCAGAAAGTGCAGAAAGCAGAAAATTCAAGCACAAACACAAGTTTCTCACGGCACCTCAACACACAAAGCTGCAACCCATGACAGCAAACCAATACATGCATCACTCGGACAGCAGCAGAAAATGAAGAAGCAGAAAACAAAGTAGCACATGAAGCAGAAAACAGAAATCAACAATCACAGCTGGAAATCAAACCAGAAAATCAGAAAGTGGACAACATCATTCACGGCACCTCAATGCAGAAAGTAGAAGGGACCACGGACAACAAATGAGATGAAAGCTCACCTTATAAAATCGGGGGCAGTTTTTAGTTTGGGTATTTTGTTTTTTTTCTGCAGTTTACATAGAGCAGAGAGGCATTTAGTTCTTGTTTTTTTTTTCGGTTTACGTAGCACACAAGGGGCGGAAGCCACTAGTTGTTTTTCTGTTTTCTCTTTTTTTTCTCTTTCCTGTTTCTTTTATTCCGTTCATTCGAGACCTTGTAGAGGACAGCAAGTTTTTGTTTTCCTTCTTGTTGGTGTTTTCCGTTTATGCTAGAGGTTTCTCTCTCGGCAATTTCCTTGTTTTTGGCTTCAGTTTTTTTTCTATTTTTTTTTAATTAGTTCCAGATCCTAGAGGCCTCTCACACGGCAACTTTAGTTTGTTTTTCTTGATATTAACTTTCTGTTTTTTTTTTTGTTTTTGTTAATTTAGAGTACGACAGCTTTAGTTTCTTTTTTTTTCGCGATATTAATTTTATGTTTTTTTTTTTGTTCTTGTTAGTTTAGAGCGTGACGGCTTCGTTTTAGTTTCCGTAGTTTATTTATTTATTTAATCTAGTTTGTCTTATTTCTTTGAGCTGATATTTTATAGACTTTTTATTTTTCATTCTAAGGTTTATTAGTATTCTCTTAGTTTTGATATGGCTTCACTTAGATTTATTTTTGTTACTAAAAATATCATGTGTAACTAATTTCTAAAGCTTGGGTTATGGAATGAGATTTAATTTATTTTAGATTCTAGTTTGATGCAATATTTTGTTGTTTAATGTTGATTTCACTAAATTACTAGTCGAATTCAAATGAAAAATAGATTGCGGCTCTTGCTCTTGTTTTGTTGTTGACGTAAGGCACAACAAAAGCTTGAAATTATCAAGGTTTCTTTCGATTGATTATAAATATAAGTTTGACTAGTAAATTAGAGAATTTCTTGAGAAAATATTGCAAAAACTTGAGCTTAATTTCTTATCTTCCGAATATCAATACCTTAATTGGATTGTTAATCGAGAAATTATCTAGAATCTGAAATAAAAAGAATCTCAAACCCAACCCAAGTGTTTGTTAATTTGCCTTTTTTAGAAACTCTAATTTCAACTTTGATTATTTCTTTTGCATAGCATTTTAATTTTATCTCTCATACTCGATTCATTTGTTACTCACAAATCCCTTATACGCTTTGATAACCCATTGTCCTTGTGGAATACGATCCTGAACTTATCCTTGATACAACTTGACACTTCTATACTTGGAAGCACATTCGAAACCGAGTCAAGTTTTTGGCGCCGTTGCCGGGGAACAACTGGTGCTTATCAGAGTTTTTTTTTTTTTTCCTGAGAGGATGTTTATGGAGCTATGAACCTCTTCACAGCCTGGGTGATATCTTTACCTCTCATTTTACTTGTTTACTTTTATCTCGTTTTGTGCTGAAGTTGCATGTCTGGTTGGGCTAGAGATAGCACATATAGACTTGCTAGGACTGAATCATCATCGAGTGCATCATCTGTTTCTCTTAATTCAGCCGTTGAATCATCAGCTGACACTGATAGCATCATGGCTGAAAATGAGCATCATGATAGGGAAGTGGATAATCCAAACAGAACACTTAGAGAATATCTTCAGCCTGTTAGGACTAGCACACCTTCTTGCATCATTTTACCTCTTAATGCAAATGCTTTTAATTTCAAACCTGGGATGATTCCATTGTTACCACACTTTCATGGTATGGAATCTGAGAACCCCTACTTGCATATCAAAGAGTTTGAAGAAGTGTGTTCCACATTCATGGATAGAACATGCACTGAAGAGGTCATAAGATTGAAACTGTTTCCATTTTCCTTAAAAGACAAGGCTAAGACATGGTTGAATTCCTTAAGACCAAGATCCATTGGGACTTGGCAAGAAATGCAAACTGAATTTTTAAAGAAATTTTTTCCCATGCATAGAACCAATGCCTTGAAAAGACAAATCATGAATTTTTGCCAAAAGGATGTGGAAACATTTTATCATTGTTGGG
The DNA here is from genome assembly GCA_011037825.1 of Carya cathayensis. NCBI lineage: Eukaryota > Viridiplantae > Streptophyta > Magnoliopsida > Fagales > Juglandaceae > Carya > Carya cathayensis. The sequence goes on along the minus strand of QGSO01000359.1, from coordinate 1,582,418 downwards.
AACGATTCAAAGACCTTTTAAATGCATGTCCTCATCATGGATATGAGAATTGGAGGGTCAT
>QGSO01000359.1:1446952-1581570 GCA_011037825.1 Carya cathayensis | reverse complement strand
AAAAAAAATTAACTTATTTATAATAAATTTTATTTTTTTAAAAATAATTATGTAATGCTTACCTACCGACATACATATATATATCATTACTTTATTCTAAAAATTTTACCTTCAGCCCATTCTAGTCAACCATGCATTTACTTACCGGGAAAATATTTTGGCCGGGGGGGGGGGAAGATTCTGTGACTTAATATGATACGGATATATGTATTTATAAAATGGTATATTATTTTTAATTATACAATTTTAAATACGAATAATGGATTAGACATGAGGAATCGATAATGGTGGGTGGAAAGTTGGTAATAATATGAATGTGACGTCAGTTTTAATGGAAGAGTAGTTCGAGAAAACAAAAAGCCACGGGCCCAGGGCACGATCCTTTGTTGATGCGATGCTGTTCCTCCATAATTGTGCTTTTGAACCGACAAATGCTTCAAAATGTAATTAGTTTAATCGATGGAGCCAAACACCAAATGATAATAACCATTATCCAACTGAATTTGTCACTATATGGTTAGAAAGAATCGAAATCTTTTTGTCGTGATGTTATATAAAATTATTTTTATTATAAATTAATAAAATAAAATAAATAATATTTATAATTTTAAAATATATAAATTTCACTTATTTTATTTTTAAAAAATAAATAAATATGAAAATTTTATAAAAAATTAACTTTTTAATAATATACTTCACTCCTTTTTAAAAAGAATATGTTAAACTTACATATCTTAAAATACCAATATTTTTTGGTATCTCGTTAATTTAAAAAACTTCATAATTCGGTAGATACGTTAAAAAAAGCTTCTAAATAAATTTTCTCTCGTTATTTTATTTTCAAACCTGTTACGTAGGTGTTCTCTTTCCCCTCGCTTTCTTTCACACTTTTCTCGGCATTCTTTCTTCGTGTCTAATTCTGCAGATAAATTTCTGCAGTGAAAGAACACAGAGAAGAGGAAGAGGAGCAGGGTGCGTAAACCTTTAGGTACGTGGACCCTGATAATGGACTACCAAGCCTCCTCCACTAAATTCTCCACTAAACTCTCCAATGCCCACAGAGTTGGCTCAAAAACTGTGTACGACGGCGCTTTCTCTGCTCCGACCTCACAGTTTGGGGCTACAAATTTATCGTCCCGAGTTCTAGACTACGGTGAGATATTCACTTGCCCCGAAGCCTCGCGAGTTTCTTCGATTCCATTTCTTGACGTTCCTGCGCTGAATGACAGCAACGTGTCGGTGGATGTTCGGAGTTCAAAACTCGATTACTCCAAGGTTTTCGGTTCCTTTGGGGAATCAGATTTTTCCCTATCATTTGAGGAGCTTATTTCTGAGCCAAAGACAAGGAATGGCTTTTCTGATAAAGAGCGGTATAAACCCGCTCTTCGCCTTTTAGTTGACGGTATTTTTGTCTGTGTATGGAACTCAAGCTCTCTTTGGTTGCTGAGTTATTCTCTGAAATGGAAGTTCTGAGAAAATAAGCTCTGCAAATCTTGTAACGCACAAGTTAGAAAACTTACTTTTTTGTGTTACTATTATGCTCGAATTGATGTCGGTTTTAGAAGTTCAAAATCTTTATCCTAGATTTTATTATCTACTATTTACCTAACAAAATTAAGTACAGAATTCGGTCTTTGAGATACGAAGAAGCGTTCGAGGCCCAGTAGGTAATTCGTAAGTAGTCGAGAATGTGAAGGGACTTCGTCGTATAGATATTCGAGTTCCAACAACTTTTCGTACAGTTCGCCTGGGGATTGGATTAATGTTAGGGAAATTTATTAGTTTGTAATTGTTTAGGAGGAATCTGAAAGAGGAAAATTCAGTTTCTTTTATGGCATATGTTATACTACTCGTAATTCTGAGAGAGCCTCCCTTGTTTTGGAACCAACCCATCATGGATGTAGTTCTTCTCAGAAAATCTCATGGATGCCGTATCTGGCTTTTTGGGAGTGCCGGTCTGTTGATATTGTCTGGTGTTTATTTTTTTATTTTATTTTAATGCTGGACTTTTGTTTGATATAACCCTTTATTTCAATATTTCTTCCCGTGAAGAGATCTATATTAATTGGATGCATATAAGAACTTATTTTGTTCGGTGTTTGTCGTAAATTTCTGCACATATCTTATAGTGACCCGTTCCGTAGCCTTTTCTGCCTGCCTCTTTTTTTGGTTTTGCCTCTTATTTTATGGTATTTTCCCTTCACGTCTGCCATGACAGTTTTTTGGATCAGTATATAAGAATTTTATTGATGAGAACTAGGCATAGCCCTGGGCCTTGACATTCAAAGGAATTAAACAGTTTTCTTTAAAATCAGTTGAACTTTTAGATGTTGAGCATTGAGCTTATGTTATTGTCATATCTATTTTTATTATGTAGGAATCCAGCTGAAAGAGCCCCTTTTGAAGGGGCAGATCCTTCTGATCGTCAAGAAAGAAAGCAGATGTATTCACATGAAGCATCTTATCATTCGTTTGATGCTGTGGAGAAGCTCAGCAAGTCACGCATTAAAATCAGACAAGGAGGCAAAAATGGAATAAATAGGACAACCCAAGAGGCTCGGCTTCATGGTGCTCCTGGTTATACGTGCATAATCAATGAAATGACTACCTTGCAGATGAATGAAGGCCAAAAGCCGGTACCTTCTGCCGTAAATGATGCTTATCTGAAGAATGATTTAACCTATGGGCTAATAGATAGTGTGCATCCCACAAAAATTGTGACAGATCTTCCTGCTTATGGTGCTAGCGAACAGAACTGTGAAGTTGGCGTTGCACTTCAAAATAAATATGATATGTGTGGGTCCAATTCAATTGATATGTCATTTGGTGCGTGTGAATACGACCATGGACATTTTTTGAAAGTTTCACCATCTTCAAGCCCACTGTCCAATTCTTGTGGTAGCAAGGGTGATTCTGAGAAATTGATGGCTCCAAAGTTTGGGGCTCCTGGAGTTCTTTTTGAACGTACTGGACATGTCTCTTCACCAACATACTCTGATGAGGACATAGATTCAAACACATTTGCCGTCGCCTCTGTGGTTGCTTTGAGGAAAGCAATAAAGGAGGCACGAGAAAAGATGGCATTTGCAAAAGAATCAATGGCAAGAAAGAAGGCCGGCCTTCGAAATCATGCCAATTTGAGTTCTAATTATGACCTCAAAGCTGAGCTGAGAAGGGAGGGTAAAGCTACAGACAAGACAAAGAGGTATAAAGAGAAGAAGGATTCAGAGATGTATGAGATGGAGTATGCTCCAGAGCAAGCTTTTGCAGGTATGGGGGAGCAAAATATGATACGAAGGGGCCGCACAGTAGACTTTGGGATCAGGAAGTCACCTTTGGGAACTGAAGCAGCTTTAGAAGAACAGTTTTATGAACCTGTTACCACAGGTAAACATGAAGAAGTAATGTTAGAGTTTAAACAGGCAGACAGCACAATTAGAGGAACTTCGGAGGGATGCTTATGATAATTCTAAGCTGTCCAAGGAACGATGAAGTCTTTCCATGATAAGCATATTCAAAGAAAATCATTTGAGCCTAATCAACAGGTTTTACTCTACAATTCTCGACTTCATTTGTTCCCTGGCAAGTTAAGATCCCGATGGAGTGGCCCCTATTGGTTAAAACAGTTTTCCCTCATGGTGCTATTGAGGTTGTCAATCCTAAAAATGGAAATGCTTTTAAGGTTAATGGTCAAAGGCTCAAGCCTTTTATTTCTAACTTTGCACCTGAGGAATCTACTCTACATTTGCTTGATCCTAATTGATGGTTCTGGATTTATCCAGTTCTTTTCATTGTTTTCTTTTGTTTTTCAGTTTTTATTTTTATTGCATTCCTTTCAAAGCTGTTCAGGTACTTCCTTTTCCTCTTTCCTTCAGTTTTTCTTTGAATATTCGGTTCTTCTTTTAGTTGTTTTGCCCCTTAATTGCTCTCTTTGTGTAAATTCCTTCATTTCTCTTGCATCATTGAGGACAATGCTACAATCTAGTTGGGGGGTGGAAGAGAATTTATTTCTCTGTTTGCATGCCTTAGACATATTTTGGTCCACCTTGGGGAATACTAGTAATGAGTTGAAAGCAGATTAAATTCCCCATTCTTAAATTTTACATGCTGGAAAGTGTTAAAAAAAAAAAAAGATTTGTTGAGGTCATGGAATATGTGGAATGTAGTGCAAATATGAGTATATGTCAAAAGAGGGACTTATCCATTTTATTTAGTTGTTAAACCAAGGGAAAGATGTTAAGAGTTTTGCTTAAACACACACAACACATACCCGAAGGCCTAGAAAGACTACATTGAGTCATTGTTGGTTGATTTACACTTCAATTGTTTGAGACTCTAATGAACCATATCCTAATGGCTTAGGAAGAAATCTGAATTAAATGAGAAAAGGGACAAGCCAGGGATCCAAAAAAAAAAAAAAACAAAACAAAAACAAAAATTACATTTGTGTACTGGAAAAGGCTGCCTATTACCGGGGTCCTTACAAAAAAAAAGTAGGCGCCTTTCAAAGTGTAATAGCGTGAAAGCCGCCACTACAATGGTTTTGAATTAGAGTAAGACCATGTGGTTTTCTCAGATTGGTTGTTGTGATTGAAACTGTTAATGTCTCTTGGTAGTCGATCTTGGAATTCTAACCCCATTTCCATGCACTTGAAAGAAAGCAAGCTTTGTTACATGTAATTCCCTTGGTTGATTAACTAAATTGTGTATAAATCTCTCAGTTGATACAAAATTCAGATTAATCTATCTCCAGTGTTCTTAAACTCAACAAATCTATTTCATGGCATGTGATTCTCAGAGTTTCTCAAGTTGGTAATTTCACCTTTGCATGAATTCATTCGCTTTATTTGCTAGAGTCTAGCAAAAAGCTAGTTGGGGGGTGTGATAAAGGGTTAGAATTGCATGATTAAGTTGTTTAAATGAGTGATTTATTTTATCAAATAAGGATTAAATACTTAATTATGCATCAAATTCTAATATTGAATGTCAAATTAATTGATGTCAATATTTTATACACATAAAGTTCTATATTTGCCTTTGAAAGAAATACATTTTTTATGCAATGCAGAAAATAAAGGGAAGTCGGTGAATGTTTTTAATTGGAGTGAGTCCGTGCATGAATTGGTTGAATTGAGAGTGTGCAGTCGGTGAGTGCATGATTAGAGAGAGACGTGTGAGTGTTGTGCTAAAATTAAAGTGAATCGGTGCTTAATTGATGGAAAGAAGAGAGACGTGCAGAAATTGGAAAAGGAAGTGTTGAAAGTTGAAAAGGAAACATGCAAAGTCTCCCACGGCTGGAACTAAAACCTGCAGCTCACTCACATGCATCACTCACACTTGCATCAACCAAGGATGGAAAGAAAACCAGCAGCAGAATTTCCACCGAAAGCATGCAGAAAAGTTACTCACAGCATGCAGAAAAATGAAGCAGAAAATCACGGAAGTTGACAGCAACCATGGCATCTCACTCACACGTGCAGCAGCTCTCATCACACATGCTAGAGCCCACGGCACATGCAATTCAAAAAAATACAACACCTCAATGCAGAAAATGGAACTCATGCACATGCAGAAATCAAAAGCAGAAAACGTGGACAGCAACTCACGGTTCACATGCAGAAAAATACAGCACACAGCTCACGCACATGCAGAAGAAACAGCAGCATACACATGCACTCACGTACACATACAGCAGCACATGCATGAAAGCAACCTGGAAACAGCACTCAAAACTCATGCAGAAACTAACATGGACAACAACTCATCACACGCACATGCAGAAAAAGAAAACAGCAGCAACTTGCAACAGCAGGAAAACAAGATGAAAACAGCAGCAGCAACTCATCAACCAGCACATGCAGTCCACGGATGCAGAAAATGAAGAAACAAATGCAGAAAAAAATAAAGCAAACCAGCACATGCAAGCTGGAACTCATTGACAGCACCTGCAAAAAGTCACGGCAGCTCACACATGCATCAATCACGGATGGAGGGCAAACCAAACACATGCATCAATTCAGTACATATGCAGCACACGCTCACGGATGCAGAAAGTGCAGAAAGCAGAAAAGTCAAGCACAAACACAAGTTTCTCACGGCACCTCAACACACAAAGCTGCAACCCATGACAGCAAACCAATACATGCATCACTCGGACAGCAGTAGAAAATGAAGAAGCAGAAAACAAAGTAGCACATGAAGCAGAAAATAGAAATCAACAATCACGGCTGGAAATCAAACCAGAAAATCAGAAAGTGGACAGCATCATTCACGGCACCTCAATGCAGAAAGTAGAAGGGACCACGGACAGCAAATGAGATGAAACCTCTCCTTATACAACCGCGGGCAGTTTTTATTTTGGGTATTTTGTTTTTTTTTCTGCAGTTTACATAGAGCAGCGAGGCATTTAGTTCTTGTTTTTTTTCGGTTTACGTAGCACACAAGGGGCGGAAGCCACTAGTTGTTTTTCTGTTTTCTCTTTTTTTTTCTCTTTCCTGTTTCTTTTATTCCATTCATTCCAGACCATGTAGAGGACAGCAAGTTTTTGTTTTCCTTCTTGTTGGTGTTTTCCGTTTATGCTAGAGGTTTCTCTCTCGGCAGTTTCCTTGTTTTTGGCTTCAGTTTTTTTTCTGTTTTTTTTAATTAGTTTCAGATCCTAGAGGCCTCTCACACGGCAACTTTAGTTTGTTTTTCTTGATATTAACTTTCTATTTTTTTTTTTTGTTTTTGTTAATTTAGAGTACGACAGCTTTAGTTTCTTTTTTTTCGCGATATTAATTTTATGTTTTTTTTTTTGTTCTTGTTAGTTTAGAGCGTGACGGCTTCGTTTTTGTTCTTGTTAGTTTAGAGCGTGACGGCTTCATTCTAAGGTTTATTAGTATTCTCTTAGTTTTGATATGGCTTCACTTAGATTTATTTTTGTTACTAAAAATATCATGTGTAACTAATTTCTAAAGTTGGGTTGTGGAATGAGATTTAATTTATTTTAGATTCTAGTTTGATGCAATATTTTGTTGTTTAATGTTGATTTCACTAAATTACTAGTCGGATTCAAATGGAAAATAGATTGCGGCTCTTGCTCTTGTTTTGTTGTTGACGTAAGGCACAACAAAAGCTTGAAATTATCAAGGTTTCTTTCGATTGATTATAAATATAAGTTTGACTAGTAAATTAGAGAATTTCTTGAGAAAATATTGCAAAAACTTGAGCTTAATTTCTAATCTTCCGAATATCAATACCTTGACTGGATTGTTAATCGAGAAATTATCTAGAATCCGAAATAAAAAGAATCTCAAACCCAACCCAAGTGTTTGTTAATTTGCCTTTTTGATCAGAAACTCTTATTTCAATTTCTATTATTTTTTGTATTGCATTTGAATTTTATTTTCATCTCTCATACTCGATTCATTTGTTACTCACCACTCCCGTATACGCTTTGATAACCCATTGTCCCTGTGGAATACGATCCTGGACTTATCCTTGATACAACTTGACACTTCTATACTTTGAAGCACATTCGAAACGGAGTCAGCTATTAAAATTTATAAAATGGAATCAGAGATTTACGGCTACAATCTAGCCTAAAGATCTGGAAAACAGTTTCTAAAGATAAATATTAACAAAAGAGAAAAATATGCCAAAAATAACTCAAAATTGGAAAATTTAGTGATAAGCGGCTTGATTTGCGAAATGCAAGATCTCAGTAGGATCCCACAGGGTAGAGTGCCTTGTGCCTGAGTAAAACTACTGTAACGCCCCAGTCTCAAAGGTTCGGAGAGTTAGTACTTAAACATAACTCCAATTTCACAACTATAAAATCCAAAAAACTTCATAAAATATTAATTCATTTACTCAACCCAAATGTTCATGTTCCTCCATAGACATACTAACCATAACTCTAAATAAAATAGAGTAACAACTCCACAAGGACTCGAACTACCCATAACTCGACGTACCAAAATAACCGCCAAATGTAAACTTACAAAACATGTACCGTTAGCACCTATTCATATATGATCATCAAACTTTTCCAAAACTTCCTATTCGTGTTCTCCAGCTGAACCATAAAAAATATCTGAAAAATGTTATGAAGATAAGATGTGAGTTATCAACAACTCAATAAGCAGAGAACATATACTAGTATGTAAACATAAGCATTTACATACTTTAGAATGCAAAGCAAAACACTTTTTATTTTCATAATGCAGAATCAGAACATGCTATCAAAAATATCAGAGTGAAAGTTCAAAAATATTCTTATTCAAAATTCATTTGCCACAACATAACTGAAACATCACATCAAAATAGAATTCCATGTTTAACCTCCGTAGTAGGGTTGTGCAAACCCCAGTGGCCAACCGAGCAAAAACAGAATGTAAATTTTCCCCTTATGATTGCCAGAACCCTGAGTGTGCACACAGGAATGACCACATAGAAAACCACTTTGCTTCCAAAGTGGGTGCATCGGAAATAGAAAAGTTAGTACCAACCCGAACAGAAGCCATAATTTTACACCTATGGTAAGGTCAAAATGGAACAGAAACAGAAATAGAATGTCATGCCAAAGGTTTTCATAAATCACATAATATCATATCAGAACATAACAGAATCAGATCATAAAAATATAATTTATGCACAAAGTTTCATATTCACTCTCTTTTGTATAGTTCAGAAACAAAATTCCAAAATAGCTCATGTCTACACCAGTCATGTTAGAAAATACTTTATTCTTATACAGAATCTCATGAGTAACGAAAAATAAATAACTAAGGTTGTTTCAAAATTATTTTCATAACAAGAAAAAAGCATTCCCATTACAAGAAAAAAGCATTCCCATTACTAAACAAACCCAAGAGTAAAAAGTCTCTCAAGGAGAGTTCCAGTCCTCGGTAAGGAGAGTCCAAAGTGAAGCTCGATGGAAGAAATCGAAGATAGGTGGAATAATTTGACGCTTACGGAGGAAGAGGAAGAGGTCATTGAGTTTCCTCAAGGAGGTGAAGAGGAAATACAGCGTAATGGTGAGAGAAGCCTCATTGGGAAGATCTGTTCAGACCGAGTTATTGGAAAGGAAGTTATAGCTAACGCAATGGGGAAGATTTGGAGAATAAGCAAACGAGCTGTGTTTCAGGAGGTGGAAAAAAAAACATCTTTGTTATTACATTCGCCAACCATGCTGATAGACAGAGGATATTAGATGGTAAACCATGGCTATTTGCAAGTATGTTATTTATGATTTTGCCTTACGATGGAGACGTACAACCTGGGAAAATGCATGTAGATAGCGAAACATTCTGGCTACAAATTCACAATCTACCATTAGGCCTTATGACAGAAGAATGGGGTCGTCGTATCGGAGCATCTGTAGGAGTGGTAATGGATGTCGATGCCGACGAGGACGGGATAGGATGGGGCAAATGCTTGAGGGTGAAGGTCGAAATAAAATTACAGAAGGCCTTAGCTAGAGGTAGAACGGTTTTGGTAAATGGGAAAAAGGTATGGCTAAGTTTCAAGTACGAGAAACTCCCAAAGATATGCTTCAGTTGCGGGTGGATTTTACACGGCGAAAACGGCTGCATGAATGAGGAGGAAGGCAACCAGGAGGCTATTTCTCAGTTTGGTCCGTGGCTAAGGGCAGAGGACAGTTATAAACGACGACCAGTTTTTATTCCCTCAAATGGTAACTCAAATGGCCGAGAAGATGGACAACAGGAACATGCAAAGGAAGCTGGAGGTAGCGAAGTAGAAGGTTCTATGGGAAGCACTGCGAGTAGGAGACAAGGTAAAGATTTAGTCTTGAACCAAAGCAGAGTAAAGTCTGGTGGCAGTGAGAACCATGGCCTCAGAGAAGGAACGGCAACAGTGGACAAAAGGCAAAAGAATTTGGCGGGAGAAGGAGGGATGCCTGCCACAGAGGATGAGACTGATGGGACACAGTATGGGGCATCGCAGAACGTAGGTATGAGTCTACACTGTGGAGGGAAATCGCATGGGGACGAGGATCATGCAGGGCGGGAAACAACTGATTCACTGATGGGCCTAAATACAATGGGCTTGCCAAAAATGGATCTGGAAAAGCCTAAAGCAATGAACGAGCCCAACAAACAGTCACAAGAAAGGAAACAAGACGAGGGGGAAAGGCAGAAGCGGGAAATGACTATGTCTAAGAGTCAGTTGTTAGCAACGGATCAAACAGAAGGAGGAGTGTCCTCTAACCAAGGGAGTCGTAGGTGGAAACGACATGCCAGAGAAAAGGGATCAACTCCTATGGAGGAAGGGCTGCGACCAGGGACCAAGAGAACAGCAGAGCTCATTGAAGAGGCCTTCGGTGCACCAGCAAGGAAAAAAAGAGGTAAAAACCTATGTGTCAAAGGTGTTGGGAATGTCACATCTAAAACGGTGGAGGCTGGTTACCAGCCCCACCGAAAGCCATGAAAATCCTCAGTTGGAACTGCCGGGGGCTTGGGAACCCCCGGACAGTTCATAGCCTTTGTTTTCAAACAAAGGAGAAAGTTCCTGACTTGGTTTTTTTGAGGGAAACCAAGCTGTCCCAAGCAAGAGCTACCAAGGTAGCAAGGAAGGCCAGGTATGAATGTTGCGTGGTAGTAGATGCAATAGGAAGGAGTGGTGGGCTGATGCTCATGTGGAAGCAAGAAGTGCAGTTAGAATTGATTAACTATTCTCAACAACACATTAATGTGATAATAAAGAATGATGAAAACAATTCAAATTGGGTTCTTACATGCTTTTATGGCCATCCTGAAACAAACAAGAGGAAGGAAGCATGGCAGCTTCTGCAGTCTTTTAAACCCAGTGATATGGGATGGGGGATAATAGGTGACTTCAATGAGATTCTGTCACATGATGAAAAGGTGGGAGGAAGGGTTAGATCTGAGAACCAGATGGGGTTATTTAGAGAGGTGGTCGAAAATTGCAATCTTTTTGACTTAGGATGGGAGGGGAACAAGTACACATGGTGTAACAGACACGAGAATGAAACCTTCACTAAAGAGAGATTGGATAGGGGACTGGCCAATAGAAGATGGTTGGAGGTTTTTCCAGATGCTAAAGTCAGCACCATGATGGCCTTATGCTCTGACCATAGGCCTATCCTACTGGACTGCTCAGGAGGAAGGGGGGAGAGGACTCACTTCTACAACCACTTTAAGTATGAGAAGAATTGGAACAAGGAGGAAGGCTGTAAAGAAATAGTTGCAGAGGTATGGCAAAGAGGAAACCACTCTCTAAGGCAAAATAGCTGGTTACAAAGCAAGTTAGAGAGATGTAGCAAAAGGCTTCTGTCTTGGAGCAGGGACTTGAGAAGAAATAGATTGGCAGCCATAAAACAGAAAACAGAAGAAATCAAACAGCTGCAAGAGGAAGAGAGAGCAGATAACATGGGTGACCTAAAAAGACTGCAATATGAGGTTGGCTTTTTATTTGACCGGGAAGATATAAGATGGAAACAAAGGGCTAAAGTCCATTGGTTGATACAAGGAGATAGGAATACTAAATTCTATCATGCTTGTATTAACCAAAGGAGAAGAAAGAACTCTATAAAACAGATTGTAGATGGAGAAGGGAGAGTGTTAAGTTCAAGGGAGGAGGTGGCATCGGGGTTCAGGCTTCATTTCAATAAGGTCTATCATTCCTCTAATCCTTCTGAAAGAGCCATACAACACTGCCTAAGTGGTGTAGAAAACAGGATCTCAAGGGGCAAGAGTGAACTATTGGATAAGGAATTTTCCCCTAAGGAGGTAGTTTTTGCTCTCAAACAAATGTCACCCTTCAAGTCACCTGGGCCAGATGGATTCAGTGCTGGCTTCTACCAGGACCATTGGGACATAGTTGGCTCTGATGTGGTCAAAGCAGTCCTTGATTTTTTTAGAAATGGAGAGATGCCAGTAGGGTTAAATCACACTTACATAGCCCTTATCCCTAAGAGAAACTCACCCAAATCAGTTAATGATTACAGGCCTATCAGTCTCTGCAATGTGTGGTATAAACTAATCTCGAAGGTCCTAGCTAACAGGCTGAAATCAGTGCTGGAAGAGGTCATCTCCTGGAACCAAAGTGCTTTCCTACCTGGCAGGTTAATCACAGACAACATCATGGTGGCTTTTGAGCTTCTTCATACCATGCAAACCAGGCAAAAGGGTAGAGAAGGCAGCATGGCAATTAAGCTGGATATGTCCAAGGCGTATGATAGAGTGGAGTGGGCATTTCTGCAAACAATGCTCACTAAATTAGGCTTCAGTGATAAATGGAAGGGGCTAATCATGGCATGTGTGAAATCTGTTACCTACTCAGTAGTGGTGAATGGGATACCGGGAGAAATTTTTTGGCCAACAAGAGGATTAAGGCAAGGGGATCCTCTTTCCCCTTACCTGTTCCTCCTGTGTGCAGAAGGTCTGAGTACTCTTATGCATCAAGCTGAAGCAAGAGGCCTCATCAAAGGGGTAGCTGTTACAAGGGGAGGAAGAAGAATCAACCACCTCCTGTTTGCTGATGACTATGTTATGTTTTGCAGGTCAAAGATTGAGGAATGGTCCATCATTGTTCATTTGTTAGAGATTTATGAAGAAGCTTCGGGACAGACCTTGAACAGGCAGAAAACATCCATCCTTTTTAGCTCAAACACCAATACAGCTGTGAAAGAGAGCATTTCCCAACAAGCTGAAGGAGTTATTTGTGATAGCTATAACAAATACTTGGGCCTGCCCACTACAGTAGGAAAATCTAAGTACAACACTTTCAGAGGTCTTAAAGAAAAGTTATGGAGAAGGATTAACAGTTGGAAGACTTCCTTTCTATCTTATGCAGGGAAGGAAGTAATGATCAAGAGTGTTCTTCAAGCCATACCTACATATACAATGAGCGTGTTTAAAATGCCAAAAAGACTCCTTAGAGAGATGGAAACCATGATTGCAAAGTTCTGGTGGAACCACAAAAAGGAAGGCAAGGGTATTCATTGGAAGAGTTGGAGCAAACTTGGTGCAGCAAAAGGCAGGGGGGGACTGGGATTTCGGGACCTCAATAGTTTCAATAGAGCTCTTCTGGCCAAGCAAGGGTGGAGGATTATCCAGGAACCTCCTCTTTGATGGCTCAAATTTTTAAAGAAAAGTACTTCAAGTCATGCAACATGTTGGAGGCACAAGTAGGCTACTGTCCCTCGCAAATATGGAGGAGTTTGATGTCAGTGATATGGATTTGATAAGGGCTGGAAGCGTTTGGAGGGTAGGAAATGGAAAGAGTATAAGAATATGGAAAGACAAGTGGGTGCCTATACCATCTACTTTTCAGATTCAGACTCCTATCAAGATTTTGGACCCCGATGCAACTGTCAAGGAGCTTATTGAAGAAGAAAGCAAGTCATGGAAGAAAGAGCTAGTACATAATATTTCAAACAAGAGGAGGCTCAGTGTATTTGTAGCATACCTATAAGTATAAGAGGGATGGAAGATAAAGTAATCTGGGGGTTATCAGATAAAGGGACTTTTTCAGTAAAGAGTGCATACTATACTGACTTGGAGGAAAAACACCAGAAGACAGGAGAGACATCGAGTGGAGAACAAAATGATAGATGGTGGGGGAAAATATGGAAGCTAACAAGTTCAGGTAAGGTAAAACAGTTTATCTGGAAAGCCCTTAATGAAATACTTCCAACAAGGAGCAATCTTTTTAAGAGATTCATAGTTGATACCTCTACTTGTCAGACCTGCAACAGAGAAGAGGAAACAGCACTTCACGTGCTATGGGACTGTCCTGCTTCAGTGGATGTGTGGGGAGAGGATTGCAGTCCAGCCAAAAAATGGAGAAGGAACTATGCTGACTTCAGGTCACTATGGCATGATTTTCAATCTAAGCTTGAAGAAGGGAAGCTTCACATTGTAACTGAGGTGCTCTATGGCCTATGGAAAAGGAGAAATGAAGCTGTATTCGAAGGAAAGTTCAAAGGTCCTTCTATTATCTTTCAGATGGCATTGCAGGAAGTAGAAGCAACCAAGATGGCTCAAGAAAAGTCGAGAGATAGCCAAGTAAGCCCAATAGCAGCCATGAGAACGTTGTGGAGCCCCCCTAGATTGGATTATTTGAAAGTGAATGTAGATGTAGCCACGGACAAGAATATGGGAAGGATAGGTATTGGCATAGTAGTGAGGGACTGCAGTGGTGAGGTACATGTGGTGGTGGCTTCTCCCAAACAAATAACAAGGACAGCTTTTGTAGCTGAGAGCTGGGGCATGCTTCGTGCTGTTCTGTTGTGCAGAGAACTAGGCCTCAGACAGGTGCAACTGGAAGGAGATGCGAAGATGGTGGTGGATGCAGTCAATTCAAATACACAAAACTCTTCATGGGATGGACAAGTTATAGAGGACATCAAATCTGTTTTGAAGGCTCAGCCAAAGTGGTCTGTTTCGTACTCGGGTAGAAGTAGCAACCAAGCAGCGCATGAAACTGCTAAACTAGCCTTATCTTTAGGTTCTGAATGTGTATGGATGGAGGAGATACCCTCTGAGGTCCTCCCTGCTGTTATTTCAGATAAGATTGTTGTTATTGAGTAATGTTAATGAAGTATTGGTTCTTATAAAAAAAAAAAAATTATTTTCATAACAAAACATGCACATTTTTTCAAAATCAACTTCAGTTCATTTCATTTATGCAAAGTCTAGCACTGGAACCCCACTTACCTAGATTTCTTAGCTTTTCAAAAATTTTGCTCAATAATGCCAAACAAAAAATATTTGTCACCTATAAAATAATCACGTAATTCTCAAACATTTCTGGTCAAACACATATTTCGATATTTAAACCCGAAATGCTAAATTAACCTATTCTAAATCCTCAAAACCTAAAGTCCTCATAATTCCTAAAATACCATCCTTTTCCAAAACCATCAATTATCCACTTAATTTTTACTTAACCTAATTCCCACTTATTTCACAAGTCTATTTAAAAGAAAACAAAACCCAACCCATTTAAAAAAAAATGAAAAGTCATTGAAATAAAAATATCATCCAACCCAAAATATTTTAGAACCCGAACTCAACCCAAAAACATTTTACTTTATAATAATTTAACACAACACACTAAAACATATATATATAAAAAGAAACCAAGTGGAAACAAGCCCACTGAAATAAGTCCAATAATTTACTACAAAAGACTTAGGCTCAACGTAAAAACCAACCCAGTGAGTGACTGAAAAATAATCTTAAAAATCCTCATGCTTTGGTTTTAAAAATAAAAATCAAAGGGTATAAACATAAAATCATTCCTCCCTAACAAGCTTTATGAGTGGCACGATCACTTTCTATTTTCTTCTAAGCCAAAAGAAGGCTTCTTGCATGAAACAGGGTTGCACGTCAGAAACTTACTGAGAGAGAGGGAGATGCTACGGATCAGGGTGGTGCGGCAGAGATGCTGTCGAGCTGAGGGTTGAGCACAGAGAGAGAGAGAGAGAGAGAGAGATGAGAGAGAGGAAAGGCGTGATGAGTGAGAGGGAGATGGAGAGATGAGAGAGTGAAAAGGTGGGAGGAACTCGGCGTGGCTTACCGATAAGCAGTTGGGGTGACATGCAGCCTTCGGCGGCAACTTCCGTGTAGGTGGAGATGACATGGAGGCGCTGATGAGGACACCAGACCTCCATCGCACAAGGAGCTGAGAGCACAACCCATGTTCTGTTTCGAGGGGCTAAAAATAGGGGACAAATGGGCTAGCAGATTTTACCGTGCAAGAGGGAACTTGGCAGTGTTGGGTGGTTCACAGTGTGGCTTTGGTGACGGTCGTTAACGATGGCTTTGACTGAGAATAATATAGGCCAAGGAGACCACACTGTCTGATGTTAAAGGGTTGGAGCCATGGTGGTGAGCGGCACAATGTGAAGGAGAATTTTTCATGGCAATTCAAGGCTACGACAACGATGGTCAGAGGGTGGAGTTGTGACGAGGTTGGCCTGGCTTTGAGGTGGCGAGGTTGCTAGACGAAATGGAGGTTGTGGGCTGCGGGGAGGCCATGAGGGTGCAACAATGGGGATGGCTGGCTACGGTTTCGCATGGGTGGGCAATGGCTACCTCAAGTGGTCAGCAGTAGGGGGAAATTGAGAGAAAAAAGAAAGAACCTGAAGAGGCAGCCCTAGATTTTGGTTGAGGATGATGAACGTGGGGTTGAGGATCAAAGATGGCTACTGCGGCACTGGTTCAGTGGCAACTTATTCTAGGATACAGGATGTTTTAAAACATGTATAAGATTGAGGGCAGTACGTGCATGAGGGTTGTGCGTGAACTATGAGGTTAAAGTGTGAATATATAGGCGATGAAAAACAAAAACAAACCCTAGAGAGATAAAGGATAAAGAGAAGTGCAAGCATGGGCTACAGGAGTGGTGAAGCCATGCATGCAAAGGAACCTGCACGAGGTGGAGTCTGATAGATGGTTCTCACGGAAATGGGTTTGGGGTTTTGGGTGATCAGGTAGGGTCTATTTCAAAAATTTGGGCCCACGGTTTGGATACTGTATGAAAATTTTAAAAAAGGACTCTTCCCTGAATTCTTGAACCTCGAATCAGACTCACAAAAAGTAATCCAACTTGTTCAAAAAAAATATGTCAGCCTATAAAAGATTTTTCACTTAAATATTAAACCTAAAGAAAAATCAAAATTCAACAAAACATAGATTATAAGCTCGTAGTCTCCCATAAAAAAATTTGAAAACTCAAATAGTCTTTCCGCATATATAAAACCAAAACTTTTTGTTAAAAAAAAAAAAATACTTAGCACTTGACCCGAGTGTTACAACTACTCTTCTCGCCCGTGACCGAGATGAAATGCTTCTTGATCGAGTTGATAGACT
The DNA here is from genome assembly GCA_011037825.1 of Carya cathayensis. Classification (NCBI taxonomy): domain Eukaryota; kingdom Viridiplantae; phylum Streptophyta; class Magnoliopsida; order Fagales; family Juglandaceae; genus Carya; species Carya cathayensis. Next base: position 1,564,726 of record QGSO01000359.1, on the reverse strand, counting down.
CCTGATCAAGATGATAGATTCCTGATTGGGATGATAGGCTTCTCTCGCTAACCTCCCGAGCGGTAAGTCTTTTTGGCCAAGCTAGTCATCGCCCAAGATGTGTCATTTAGACTGGTTGCCTAAGTTGGTTGTTTAGACTGATCGCCCAATCTAATCTCCCAAGCCTTGTTGCCAAGTCTTCTCACATACCAAGAGGTAAAACTACAAGCCTTTCGAGAGGTAAATCTTCTCGCCCTTTGACCCAGATAAATCTCTTTGGCCCAAATCTCCTCAGCTCTCATCAGATCTCGTTGCCTCTCGTCGATCTGGATTCGTAGTATCTTCTTTTGTGCCAAAATGCTCTCCTTTTGCACTAAATCTTCTCATTCCTTCAAATCCAAGAGAATAAAGAAAAATATATAGAAATAAAATAAAATCAATAGAATTAAAGAAAAACTGACATCTTCCACTAATAAAAGAGTAATAAAAATACATAAAAATCACACTTATCAAGGGTCAAAATGTGAAAAGAAAAAAGAGGAAAAAGAGGGAAAGAGATAAGTTGACGAGTGTAAGAGACCATGGAAAAGAAGTCCATCAGGGACTTAGTCACTTGTTCCAAGGATTTTGCCCAGGCTCCCTCGGCCTCAGACTAAGTGGAGGTGGGGATAGCCTCCACTTGGCACTCTTTAGGCAGTGGTTGTACCATGGTCTTCACCCCCTCAGTTGTGCCCATGACCCCCTCTGCAAGGCCAAGGGCAACCTGGGAATGAGAGGGGCCCTCAGTGGTGAAAGAATGCTTCCCCCTGAGATTCAAATGCTCCCTCCTCTTGCTAGAGCCACATGGACCACCTTCCTCAGCCCTCGTCTCCACAACTACCTCCATTTCAGTAGCTAGTGAGTTGATGGCGAGTAAAGGATAAACTGGAGCAATTGACTTCTTAGCTGCATAGTCAGAGATCGCGACCAAGTTCAACTTAGCTTCTTCCCCACCAGAAGTTCCCCCTGCCAGCTTCTTAGCAAAAGCCACTAAAGGCTCTACGATGGTAGGGGGAGGGAGTAGGACCCTCTTTTGAGGATTGAGAATGAGAGAGCTCAGGTGAAGGCACCCTCTCTGTATTTGGGTTGGCACCTTCTGTGTGATCTTCAACAACGTCCTTAAAGACTTGACCCCCAACTGTGGACTGCGTAGTAGATGGAGAAGAAGGGATCATCTCCATGTTAAAGGCTCTACTAAGGTTGACTATCGAGGAGCCGGCTCCAAGAGGGCCTCATAAAAGTGCATTCAGAGGATATTGACTCCCTAGGATAGCCTGCTTGGGCCCGTCAACCCAGCTGGTGCAAAGGGGACCGCAAGCACCACGGGCTCCATGACTAAAGCAACAACAGATGGAGGAACAGCTGGCACTCCAGGAATGGCGGGGTTCTCCCCCTCCCCGCCTTTGTGGAGGATTCAAAGGGTGAACAGAGGGAGCTGGTATCAAAGTAGGCAACACGAGTGGATGTCGGCACACCTTAATGACCTTTGACAACTATCTCAGAGGAAACCGAGGAGGGGACACTGGGCTACTGTCGGCTCTAGCCGCCTCCCTGCAAGGTTTCTTCCCTTTGCCTAAGGGAGGAGGGCTGGGAGAACGCTTCTTGCTACCGTATAGGGATGGTGCAGTCACTGAAGACAGTGTGGCTAAGGGGAGGCAGATACGCCCTTATGTTCCATCCAAAGAAGAGCTTCTGAAAGGACGCCATTCAAGTAATTCTTCACCCACTTATTAACGAGGGTGATACAGTGTAACTCCTAGGGAAAAGCCATCAATTGTACTAATTTGTCATCAGGGACAACCCCCCATATGGCCCGAACTGGGACCTCCCCATGAGTTACCTGCCCAATTGGAAATTCCCATCCTCGGCTTGACATGAAAAAAAAAACTTGTTGGTCCAATCTTTGACCTTGGGATGGCACAGTTCTAGTGCGACAAGGGCATGCATCACCCTGAAGCTGCGAAGGTTTTCCTCACGTTTTATGAGATTGCGGGTCAAGAGAAATTCACGGCTAGTAAGGTCAGTGTGCTCCGAGTCTAACTTCAAAAAGTTGCACTGCCATCAAGACATCAACATCCTCCAAACATTTGGGTGAAGTTGAGAGGGGGCTAATCCAAGTCGATCCAATACATCACGGACAAGGAGAGGAAGGGGTAACCTCAACCCACAGGAGAACATGCTAGGGAACAAGGCAACATGTGAGGCATAACCCTCTTCGTCGATTGCCCTTCCTATGGTCTAGAGACCACAAAAACCACCTTTTCCTAAATGTGATAGATGGAAATCGGTGACACAAGAACTCGAGGGTAGCCTTCGAGTGCTAGTTGTAACCGATGAAGAATTGCTTAGCAGTACGAACCTTGGGGTGATCTAACTCCTAAGGAATCTTGGGTTGAACAGCCTTCTGGGAAGCCATTGAGAGTGAGGTTGAAAGGAGTAACGGAAGAAGAAAGGAGTCAAACAAGGAGGTTAGGGCACAAGGAAATTAGAATGCAATAAAATGTTTCTTTTTTTTCTTTGGGGGGGGGGGGGGGAAGGAGGGCAAAATCGTGCGTATATAGGCTTCAGGTGATTGTTGGCATTCAAAATCCTGGGAACACACGCGCTCCATGAAGCCAACGGGCCCAGCATGAATCCTGTGGCACGTATTTTATGATGTAATGTGAAGGGAGTAGCCCAACACCATTGGCAATGAAGGGACAGAACAGACGCAATTCATGTGCCAGAATCCAATTGTTAGAAAACATGCCAATAATGTCAAAAGAAGAACCGTTGCACGCCACATTAAATGATGAAAAGACCAAGCAGGGGGTCCATTGACTTGACACGTGGAAGAGTCGAAAAATATAATCCCCCCCCCCCTCGCGCGTTTAAAGCAGAGGATATCAAACAGTAACTACCGCGGGAAGACATGAAAATCAAGGTAAGAAGAAATTCCTATTGGACTATTTTTTCCCTCGAGATCCTTGCATATTTTGCCCATTAAGGGTCCTCAGACTTGAAGCTGAGGTCAGCCTATAGCATAATCACGCGAAAAATCTCAAAAAGCAATGAAGGGGACACATCACACCAACAGTCCCCTACGACACCTAGCCTCACGAAACATTATATAGGCAAATAGGTGAGAAACGTAGAGAGCCCTTGATCTTCTGATAGCAAGGTAGGAGGAGCCCGATGGTGTGCACCTGCAGGATAAAAAGGACATGATGCCACGCCGCATTAATTGCACCACCTTAGAAGCCACGCCACATTAAAATAATCTGACTAAAAGAACAATTGAGGGGACATATACTCCTACCACAGGGTATGGGTGATTCCCCTCAAAATCCTAGTATAAAAGCGAATCCCCAAGTACAAAGCACTCTATCTGATTTCACTAGTCTTTCGCACAAACTATTAAAGTAATACTAACTAAAGTATCATGACTCCTAGACTTACACCAGGCCCTCGACTCTTTATGGTTTCTTCAAGCGTACAAGTGAAAGACCAAAAACTTGAATCATTAGAACCCGACTCAAAGGTGTGTGTAAAACACAAATTTAACAAAAAAATTTTAAAAAATTTGTAAGGAATGAGATATGGGCCAAATTCCCTAGAAATCACTTACCGCGAGAATCAAAAAGAGTTAAATTTTTGAAAGACCGAAAAGGCCCAAAAAGTAATGAAAAAAAAAAAAAAACCTATGCTCATTGCTATAAATCGAAACGGCATTACGCAATGAAACCCTAGAAGGTCCTCAGAGACTATAGCAGCCGGGTGCATATCCATTAACGCGGACCTCGGAAAGCTGTCTCTTCCGATAGATAGAGGATCTGACAGAAACAATGGCACCTCAGAAAACCAGAGCTGTAGTCCTTACTCCGTAGGGACTCCCCAATCAGCTATTGGCTCGCTACGGTGCCTACACACTACCCACTGCCCTTTTGGCATTCTGGTGATTCGCTTCCTTCCTTGTCTTCGGTTCTTATAGTTTCTTGTTTTCTTGTTCTTTTACGCAGGTGATTAACATTTCTTCCCCTGAATCTGGTTTTTCACTCGCAAGATATAGCTTTTTCTTGTTCTTTTCTTTCGGTTTGTTTTTTAATCTTTTGTAATTTTTTTTTTTTTTGTGCTTATTGCTGCTACACCACCGATTTCTTTCTTTTACTATTTCTCAACGATTTAGACGACAATACCGTCGAATCTCGTCCATCGTTTTCGGTTGTAATGTATTGCTTCCTCCTCCAAATGTTCATATGATCGGCTCGGATATAGCCATCTTTAGGCAGCTAAAATTTTCAGTATTTAAAATGAAAGGTATTGTTTACAGAGAATTTGAATAAAGCTTTTATGAAGGGCTTTTTATTTTAATTATGATGAAATTTTTCTTAGTTTAATTATTATTATTTTTTAAATCTATGCAAAAGTTTTTCGAGGAATGAATTTTTCAGTCTTTGAAAATGGTGTTAAATACTAAATTAGTTTTTTGATATTCTTTTATTTTTAGTTTCTAATTTTAATTTTTTAAAGACTATGCTTATGGTGTTGGGTCCTATCTGGATACTGCTTCGATATTCTTAAGACCAGTGACCTTGCTTACACTATGTTCAATCAAAGTGGAAGAAAGATCTTGTATGCATCTTTAGGGTCAATTAATGCTCCTTTTAACTATAGCGCGTCAACTCGAATGTTGAAATAGAAATTTACTGATGGGACAAGGTGCTCTAGAATTCTCAGGCATTCTACCATCTAGGATGTATGCAAGATACCACCCCTATTTCTTGGCATTGTCTTTATGATGTTTGTTGCTCTCCAAGTTGTTAGTTGAGGTTTAAATCCCATGATTGAGCTAGCATACATGAAGGACAACTCGGGTGCATGGCAAAAGGATGCCGCCGCGTGTCATCTTTCGGTTGGCTGACTTGAATATTGATGCCACGTCTTAACCAATTAATGACTAGCACGTGGCCTCCGGTTAGTTTTCTAAAGGAAGAGATGACCGACCGACGGAGGTACCTAAGTGGAGGTGGATTATCCAACTGACCAGCACCTTGTGATGTTTTCAGAGCAATTCTTCATATTCTTGTGCTTACTTGTTTGGTTGCTGCCCAACATAACTTGCTGCATGGATTTTATCACAGGGCTCTCTCTTATCTTTATTAATTTTTTTGTCCTTTATTGTATATAATGCTGCATTTTATAATGTTGACTAGCTTCTGAAATTGTATAATGAACTGCTTTCTATATTGTCGAGTTTAAGTGTAGTTGAATTGTCATTTTAGAAAATTTAGGTGTTTGTTTGGAGTCTACACTTGGAGCAGTCAAAATCTGCAGTAGATAGTTTGCACACAATGGATACGAAAGCTGCCTCTTGCAAATATCAAAATCTCTGCATCACAAAGGATATATATGAAATATGCAATCAAAATCACGAAAACTTCTTTATAAATTCACAAAAGCTTCTTTACAAATTTACAGAAAGTGTTGAACTGCTTGACAAAGTCACAAAAACTGCACTGTCAAACTGCTTTACAGATTCTGCAAAACTGCACTGCATAACTACTTTGCACTGGACACAAAGGATACAAAACCCACGCACACATCGCAAAAGCTGTATTACAATTATAAATAAAAACTGCACTATCAAATCCAAATTCACAAACTGTTCATTCACAAAATCTGCACATTCAAATTTCAGCTACTGCTCTAGCCGTCAAACTGCACTCTATTCACAAAGGGGAAATGCTCACTGCTAATTACAACACTGCTACATATAGACTGAATTGCATTAAAAAAAATTCTGCATCAAAACAAAATAACTAAGAGACTCACATTACAGATTCAATTCAAAACTAACAAATCACAAATTCCTGAACCTGAAGCACGACAAGCAGAATATAAGCTTTACCATTGATCCATACATTCAGAGTGGCCATTTCTAGGCTTGAGCTATAACACAGAAGATGACAACGTGGGGAGGGGTGGGGGAAAGGAGGAAAATCGAAACAACGGAGGGCCTGGGACGCTGAACGGCAATGACTAAGAAGAGAGCTCCAGTTTTGAGTGATATGATAGGCTTGAGCAATCACAACAACCGAGATGAACCTTACACACCAATGATGAAAAGACTTAAAAGGGAAGCAGGATGTTCGCAAGGGAAGCCAAATATAAATTTACCTTTGTTAATTGACAACCACGGGTTTGAAAGTGCTCGAGAACTAGGCAAGCAACGTGCTTGGGCCCTAGGGAGTACAAAGGCGGGCAATGTGCTTGTCCCCGAGCAATTACAAAGGCGGATAACATGCTTGGACTTGGATATTGGCACACTAAGGGCAGGTTTGGTAATCAAGAAATCTCATCTCAAACTCAAAATTCTCATCTCATCATTACACCTTTCCCAAATCCCCATACAAAATATAATAAATAATTCAACTTTTTTAAATCCCAATACAATAATATTACTAAAACTAATATTTTAAACTCTAAACTCAAACTCAAAATTCTCATCTCAACATCCAAGCTTCCCCTAAGTCAATTAATGCAAAAGACAAAGAGGTTGGGCGAGTACCAAGTGGGTAACCTCAGTGGAAAGCAAAATGCTTACCACCTCAGCATTGTTGCTTGCTTAAGAGCATCCATATTGGTATATGTATATGCATATGCAAAATCACCTCTTTTGTATATCCACTTTGTCATTCCAACAAAACTTCCACATTGGCTTATGCATATTTAAAGCAAAATAATAATAAAATATTATCATTTTAATATTATTTTTTTTTTTGCCTAATATTTTTTTTTTAGAGTGCAATTTCCATGTACTGGTTTGCATATGCAATCAGTACCCAGTACATAGAAATTGGTATTAAAACCGAACCTGTAGAATGAAATAATGAAGAACACTTGCTGCATCCATATCCAATTTCATGCATCCAAATTTCCAGCATTCTATATATAATAAAATTCATGAAATTTTTAATGTACCAGTCAAGCTTTCATAGAAGGAGAGAAATCTGTTACAGCCATAAACTATAACCCAAGTGAATCTTTCCCACCAACCCAATATACACCAAGCAGCACATATTAATGTACTTAGATTAAGCAATGAGACTAATATCAACTTCAGATTACATTTGACTAATATCAACTTCAGAATTTACATGTGACTAATTCTATGTATCAAAATCAACTTAATACAAGTTGCAAAAAGTTGATTTTTATACAAATTTAGCAACCAACAAATTCAGCCACCAGAAAGTTGTAGCTCCAGCACCCTTCAGCAGCTCCAGCACCCTTCAGTAGCAACAAAAACAGCATTGTCATTGGGTCCTCCAGCGGCTCCAGCACCAGCAAGCAGCAAGCAGTACAACAATATCTCACCAACAACAAAATTCACCCAACAAAATGTTCCCACCCACCACCAACCACCAACAAAACAAAAGGCCCATATAGAGAGGTACAAAAAAGGGTTTGGTGTTCATAGCAACCAGTAGTATATAAATATCCAAAACATGTCACCAATGTATCTAAAATACACATTCAAAAACTGCACAAAACAAAAAATACAACTATGTACGAGATTAGGCCTTATTTCTTTGTTCCTCAAGAATTTCCATTTGAAAATTATGGAAATACTCTTGCTGCACAGTATTCATAGACCCAATATCCAATTTCATTATTTCCATATCATTTTTCCTCTTCTTTTCAGCTAATATTATAAATCTTTCTTCTTGAGCCTTAATTTCCATTTCAATATTTTTCTTCTTAATAGCCAATAACTCAGAATTGCGGTTTTCTAATCTCATTATGCGTTCTTTTCTCTTCAACAGTAGAATCTTCCTATCATCTGTCATTTCCCTTAAGGCCTCACTAAATTTTCTTTATCTTCTCTTTCCTTACTTTTTCTTTTTTTCTCTCTTTCTTTTTCAGCTTTTTTCCCCGAAGGTCTCTCACACTCCACGGGCACATGTTCCATTGGGTCCCCTAATTGTATTGAGTTTGGAGTACTACCTGAGCGTGAGACATTGTCTCTTCTTCTTACAGTCTCCATGTGTGTCTGCCATTTTGGTTGGTTCCTTAAAAGATTCCAACAATGATCCAAGGTGAAGTTGGTTTTTTGGGTCTCTCAGTACAAAATTTTTGTCTTGTCAATCTACAAAATATAGAAACAATTAGTAGGACAAATCTGAAATAATTTTACACAATAACAAAATAAATGATTATACCTTGTCTAATTCGGTTGCACCGCTTGGATGCATTCCTTCAACTTGGGCCATAGAATCACAAAATTTATTGACACATTTTTGAATGGTTGACCACCGATTGGTCAACGATGGTACAAATCGTTCTTGACTATTAGGTTTTTTATAAGTTGAGTAGTAATCATAAATTCTACTCCAAAATTGTGTAGAGGTTTGGTCAGTCCCCCGTATGGAATCTATACTAACGTTAAGCCAAGCTGAAATGAGGAGAGTATCTTCCTCAATAGTAAATGACACACCCCACTGGGATTTATGTTTAGGTGCCCTTTTTCCCGTTAGGGTTGTGTCGCTTGGACATCAACGAAAGCAGCATCCACAATAGGGTTGTTTATACCACCCTCACCACTTTCCAACAATGTGGTGAAGAATGGATCCTCATCAATTGAAGTGGTCATCCTTCAACAAAATATTGAAGGACAAAATGTTACTAAAACAGCACATATTTAAAAAACAGGGCCAACATGTTTAAAAAAATCATTAAACTCATACCCAGTATATGTTTTGAGGTAAAGCAAGGCCAACATGTTTACAAAATTCAAATTAAGCAAGGTCAACATGTTTACAAAATTCAAATTATATAGTTTTTAAGATGATGTACAAATTTATCTAAATGCAATTAAAATAGGACATAAATATAGGACGTATTCCTAAGTCATTCTATTTCTGTACATGTAGCTGCTAAAACAATAAACTCATATTTCATTGTAGAATGAGGTATACAAGTTTGCTTCTTTGATCCCCATGAGATCGCAACTCCTCCAAACTAAAAATCCACCCATTTGTAGACTTAAAATTTGATTCTACTATTTCAACTAGTATCATTGTATCCTTTTAATACAACGGGTTCTCTTTGATAGTGTAAACTATAATGCATTGTCCCTTCAAGTATTTTAGAACTCGAGAGTTAAGACTGATTTTTGGTCTTGATGACCATACTTCTTGATCACTTTCTCAATATAATGAGACTATGTCAAGGATAAACCATTGATTGTCCTCACAATCTTGATTCCAAGAATCATGTCAACATCTCCCATATCCTTTGTGTCAAATATTGTAGAAAGAAACCCTTTAGCTTCTTCTATACATTGAAGATTACTTTCAAATATTAACATATCATCAACGTACAAACATATGATCACACAATCATTATTATCTATTTTATAATAAACACATTTATTAGCATCAATCACTCTAAAACCATAAGATAAAACTATTTTATCAAAATTTTCATGCAATTGTTTAGGAACTTGTTATAATCAATTTACAAACCATAAGGATGAAACCAGGTTGATCCTTTGTGTGGTGGGATTCCTTTAAATTCTGGGAAAAGTGTAAACCCATTTAAGAAAATTAAGGCTTTGCAATAGTGGTTCCTGCTTTTGTTGAGAGCAGATGTAATTCGAGTGTTGTTCTGCAATAGGAAGTTTCTTCTTTGTTCTTTCTATTAGTGGAGGGGTCTAGAGATGTATGGATTCATTTATTTGAAGCATAAAATTAGTTTCTTTGAGTGGTTATCTGTAAATTGGCGTTGAGGAAAACCAAAGGGATTTTCAAAGCCGCAACGAGGTCTGTATTGCCCTGTTTAAGCAGAGACCAGATTCAGTTGCTGTTCTTGGTCTCTTTCCCTCCCCCCTCCTTCCTTGTGTCCCTTCCCCTACTTAGATCTCCATGATTTATTAAGGTCAATATTTACCAGCTAGTTCCCAAGCTTATTTCTACTCTTAATGCAATATGCAAGTCATTAATGTCAAGAACAGAAAATCAAAATAGTGGGCAAGAACAGAAAATCGAATGCACTTGATCTGAAAATCAGAAACCCTAATCTAAAACCAAGAACAACATGAAATCAAAAAATGGCAACAACAAATTCCCAAAAAAATTTCATTAATCTAAAACCCTAACCGAAACCGTGAAGAGAAAGGAGGAGAAATCATACCTGAAATAGAAGAAATTTTAGAAAACCAGCAACCGTGATGATTCCCTTCAGCAGTCGCAGGCTCCGTCAATAACCACCGTGAGAGAGAGGTGCACAGATTCGCTTCTTCCGGTGGGGTTGTTTGAGTCGAGAGAGGGATGGAGATTCGGAGACTATCAAACTGTGTGGAGAGTTCGGGGAGAGAAATAATCCCGTTTTGGGGGGGGGGGTTTCGGGGAGAGAGAGTGTGGGAGGAGAGAGAAATAATCATTAAAATATAATTTGGAGACAAAATAGTGAGTATGGAAAGTTGTAAGGATACTGATTATAGTTAGCTAAAATTTTGGAGATGGAGAATCCAATGTAGATCAATTTATGTTAATATTATGTAAAAGTGACTTTGCATATGAATATGCATATGCCAATGTGGATGCTCTTATGGGTTGGTGCTAGCGCCCTAGGCTTCACGTGTTCTTTGTTTGTTTCCCTTGGGAATTGAGTCAATATTTTAAATTTTGTTTTGGTGATCATTCCGATTTAAGCATTGAAAAGGAATATCTCAGTGTCAGTGTGTTGCAGCTTACTGTTTCAGGATTAGCTATATATACATATATATGAGAATTAAAGATTCGAAAAAATGAAATATGTTGAAATTTTTTTTAAAAAAAAAAGGTAGAGATATTGGTATGGAAAGATAATATTAAAAAAATTACAAACTTGAGTTGAAATACAAAAAAAGAAAAAAAGGCAAAGAGAAATTATTAAAAATAATGAGATTTAAAAAAATAGAGAGAGAATAAGGGAACATATTTAAAGTTACAAAAAATCTTAAATTATAAAATTGCCTTTTAAATTTTTTTTTTTTTTTTTGGATCAAAAGGATCTTTGTATTTAAATGTGAGTAATGTCATCAATGGATTGCTTTTCATTTTCTATACATTCATATATACAGCTTGGTATTTCTTCCATCCAAATTAACTCTGTCTCTAAGTGTAAAGCCTCCTTAGCTAATCTATGTGCCACTTCCTTCGAACCTCTATAGACAAACTGAATCTTCCATCCCTGATGTTGTAGTAGCATCTTCTTAGCATCCTGAACTATGCTACCATACGAAAGATAATCTGAATTCTCTTCATTAATGGCTTTTACAATTGATTGAGCATCACTCTCAAAAAGTACTCCGCAGAAACCAAGGTCTCAACATAATTCCATAGCTCTCAATAGTGCTAAGCATTTTGAAGTAGCTAGGTGTTGAACATGCAACTTCTTGTCACAGCAGACAGTAAGAACCTCCCCCATTTCATCCCTTATAGCAATCCCAAGCCCAACTTTTTTCTATTTATGATCAAGGGTTGCATCCCAATTTGCCTTCACACTAATTGCTATAGGTTTCTTCTATCCCTCTTGTCTCATAGGTGCCCTGCTAAGAGGAGTATGTTCTACCACTGTTTGAGCCAACTGAAATTCTCTAACTTTCTCCCTTGTTGCATTAATAAGCTGCCCAGGTGGTATGAACTTTTTTTTAACACAAACTGGGTCCTCCTTAGCCATAAGCTCCTCATAATCATTGCTAGTTCTTCCATTTCCATTTTAGTTAGAGCCTGTGCCATCTTTTCTATCAAATCCATTAGGTTTGCTTATGATGTACTCCATTTTTGAATTTTGGCACGTGATTCAAACCACACATTAGTAGAGGCAGCATACTACCACAGAATATGCATGACTAACTCCTTTTGTTCTTTGCAAACTGGACAAAGATCACTCTCCCCTAGTTTCTTGGCCGTCAGGTTACTTCTTATAGCTAGATAGTTATTCCCAACTCTCCATAAGAATAATTTCACTTTCTCTAGGACATTCATGCTATGTACAAAATTCCCCTTTACTTCTCATTCTTTCCATCTCAAGATAATATGCACTTCTCACAGAGAATTAGCCTTTATGAGAAGGACCCCACACCAGCTTGTCTTCACAGCCCAACTTACTTAAAGGTAAGTTAAGAATTTGTTCCACCTCAGCTTCAACAAAGATCTCACAAATCAAATGCTCATTCCAATTTTATTCATTTACCAGAATCAGCTCCTCCACCTTTGCCTCCTTGTACAACCTTGATACTGGAGACTGAACACAAAAACTAGAGGCGACAGAGAGCCATTTATCACCCCAAATCTTGATGCTTTTTCCATTCCCAACTCTCCATCTCATCCCTTCTTTAATAAGCTTAGAAGCCTGCCAAATACTCGTCCAAATGAGAGAGGGCCTGCTGCCCAATTTTGCAATCAAATAAGAGGACTCTCTATAATATTTTTGCTTATAGATCTGGGACATGAAACTTTTAGGGTTTGTTAGGAGTCTCCACCCTTGCTTTGCAAGTAAAGCCAAATTGAAACACTCCATATTTCTGAACCCGAGACCTCCCTTTTTTTTTTCTATTTCCCCAATCTGTCCCAGCTGCCCCAATGCAATCCTTTATTAGATTTTTGGTTACCCCATCAGAATTTGGCTACCAAACTATTAAACTCATTACAAAGTCTTTTAGGGAACAAAAATGCACTCATAGTGTATGTAGGGCTTGAAGGATTGCCTTGATTCCTCTTTCCTTACAGTAGAGAGAAAAGAGTTTTTCCAATTTGTAACCTTCCTCCATACTCTCTGCTTAATGCCCCTGAAAGTATGGTCCTTGGATCTACCTACTATTGAAGGTAGCCCCAAATATTTCTCATAAGACCCTACCATCATTGATCCGCCCTGCATTTCTTATTAAAATTTGATCACTCGTCTTAATATTTGAGCTAAAGAAGATAGCAGATTTTTCTTTATTAAGAACCAAACCAGAAGCCATCTCATACACCTGCAACAGAGCTTGGATCTTGTGCCACTCCTCCACTGTTGCCCTTCCAAATAGAATACAATCATCTGCAAACAAGAGATGATTGACTCTACTGCCACCCCTTGCCACATTGACTCCCCTTCTGACCCCTTGCAAGTGAGAATAATTAAGAAGGGAGGAGAGGCCTTCTACACAGAGCAAAAAGAGATAAGGAAACAATGAGTCTCCTAGTCTCAATCCTCTTGAGATTCTAACAGAATGCCTTTTAGATTTTAAAATTATATGAATGCTCTCTAAATTTGAAATATACAAAAATGCCATCCAAATTCAAAAAAATTACAACATTGCAATTAAAACGGTCCAAAATTGAATGTAGTCCGGAATGCAAATTAGGGTCAGAATGGTTGACATTGACTTAAACGATTCAAAATAGGCCAGAATTTGGACCAAAATGGAATGAGGATGTAAAGTATAGCGAGAACTACTCTGGAATGAAAAATTATTGTCGAAACGAAAAAAATGAAATAAAATTCAAAACTATGACTAGAGCGCTTAACCTAAATTTCCCTCAACCAATGTTTTACATGCGTGGGAGCTAAACTCCCATGTGACCTAACCAATTTGATTTGGGGTCGAATACTTTTGGAGATCGTGATAGTCTTTACATACTCGGGAGCTACCACATAATCTGACCAATTTGATTGGGGTTTGGGCTTTGCATATTCAGCAGTCAAGCTCCAAAGTGATCCTACTTTGCTCTCCCCGATGTTGGAGCCCTAGCTGCTCACCCCATGGTCCAGGGAACAATGAAGTTGATCGGATCATGTGGTAGCTCGACTCTCGAGTATGGTTGCCACAACCTAAAGTGCTTGCCCCACCCCCATGGCTCTCCCTAACCCTGTGCTCGACTAACCATGGGAACAAAGGTAAGAAAAGTGCTCAAAACATCAATGGGCTCAACAACAAAGCAAAAGGCTGCAACTAATAAAGGGTCTATTCAAATGACAGGACAAAAGACTGAACATAAAAAATGGGTCTAACAAGAGGGGTACCAATGCACATAATACAATGTCACTTATTTTTACCACAAATCATAACTACTAACATAATAAGCACAAAGTGTATTTTAGTCTACACAACTACAAAAAAAGAAAAAAAAATGAATTTTGAGACTAGACTGGCTCCTTTATCTAAGAAAAAATATCCTATGTTGAACTAGCTCGAACTCTGAACTTTTTTTTCCCTCTTGAAATCCATTAAGTAATGAGCCGTCTTAGGCTATGTTTAGATGTTGAGGTAATCTTAAATGATTTGTAGATAGTAGTAAAAAAGAAGTGAGTAGCTTGAAAATAGTAGGAACTTCACTTATCAAACACAATTAAGAGTATTTTCATCCATGTAGGCAAAAAGCTAACGAAAATTACTTTTATCTATAGACTAGTAAATCGGCATGTTTGTACGAACTGTAGGTCTAGGCAATTAATTAAAAACTATTATGTTCTCTCTCAAAAAAAAAAAAATCCAAATGTTACACAATGCCCCCATTTTCATCTCTCCGCATCCATCCATTCCCATAGACAGCGCCGGGTATTTTGATGTATTTTGCATCCATCGATCCATCCGTTCTTCCCAAACTTGATTTTTATTTATGTAATTTTCTGTATATGATGCTTTGTGTTTTTGTATTTTATGTATTTTGATTGTATAGAGAGCTGAAGGATAGCTAATTCAATGTGGAGTTGATTTTGAATAAATTAACAAATTAAAATGTAAGAAGTAGCATATTGTTTGCTAAAAACATACCTAAACCAATACGATCTAGTGCTCTTTAATTAATAAAAGCGACAGAGAAATGAAGTGAAAACCTAGATGCACAGGCTCTTCGATCTGTACAAATAATACTCATTTATATTTTTGTTCTAAATATCGAATATAACGCAAGCTAGCCTTAATTGGTGGGCTCGCTCCTAGTTGAATATTTTTATGCTCATGCTGGGTATTGGATGCTAATTGCATCAGTTAGCGTACTGAGCATCTTTGCCTAGTTGCTTTTGCTTTTGCTCCTATCTTGGATACATCCCATTAAAATTCCAAAAACATGCGTATATTTAATTTTCACTACTTGAAAATTACTTGGTTTCATCTTAAGTAACTATCACTTTTTATAATTATATGCAGAGCGGACAAAAAGACACTGCATGCATGGATAAGTATTTGTAATATCTTATACTATGAGGTTCACACAGAAGTTAGGCATGGACCTGTAGGGAAATACAGATGGTACTCGAGCTTTGGCATGCATGCAGCAACTTTCACCTTATTGTATATGTATCAGTATGTAACTCATATGTAATATGAGCGTACCCACTACAGAGAAAATTCAAATCCAACAAACAAGGATTTGCTACTCATATTCTTGGGTTGACAGAGCTCTTTTTTGTACCTAGGCTTATAAGAAGTAATTTCGATGTGGAAATGGTACCTAACAGCCCAAGTAGGGTGCCAAACGCAATGAGGGAAAGGTTAAGTATCAGGACGGACTTTGATATTTGATGCCAACAAATCTTGATGTAGAATGCACAAGGGAAGATCACACCAATGGCGATGCTAACGAGGGAACCCGTGAGGCTCAGAACATATTCAAAATATGGTACGGACAGAGCCAAGGTTAGTATCAGCAGAAGTAGAATTGAACCTAAAATACCCCTTATGGTCAACTTTAATCTGGGACTCATCTTAACAGGAAGTGTACGCTCAATCTGAATGGCAAGTGGTGCAAATTCAAGTGCATATTTGGTCATGGGTGTTAGCACAGTGGCCCATAATGCAATCTTTGTCACGAGAAGATGTCGAGGCATGCTCAGAGTGATTTGAGGATTGACTTCAGGCCCAAACAGTTTGGCACCCATGAACGCTAATGCTGTATAAAGTGCTGTCACTAATGTGAAGCTTACAATAGACACCTGAAATCCCAAATTAAACAAATAGATGAGTAAGTGAATCTTAAAAGAGAAATTTCATTTTTTGTTGCCATCTCCAGTCATATTTTCAAACTTGGTATAGTACTTATGCTTGGTTGTTTAACTGGTTGACATATAAAATTACTTAAAATGTGTTACATCAAAGAATAAGAATGAGGATGATGCAATTTAAGATAAAAATAGCATTGCCATTAAAAATAAATTACAAAGTAGAATTTAAAGTACTAAAGACTTGTATCTAGTATGTTAAAAGAGCTCCTACCCAAACTCAATGGTTTAGAGTGGGAAAGAGATAGATACCAAAAAATAAATTATATTTGCAGTCGTAAAGTGTGTAAGCGATGTGCAACATCTTCAAAAAGTGAATAATTACGGGACCCACAGGAGAAAAAACTAATTTTTTAGTAGTGAACTCCATTTTTTTCAAAGCAATTATGCGGCACTTGCACATTCTACAATTTTATGTAGCATGACTCAGTATATATTAAGCATTTAATAATGCCCATTTAAAAAAAAAAAAAAAAAACTCAATCGGGCAACTATAAATGTTGCAGGACCACGCTTCAAATATCTATTTCTTTTCCACTATAGGTCCTAGTGTTGGGGTATCTGATCTAGGGGGCCCAAAAATATGATAAAAGGAGACAAGAATAGCATTTACTTTATTAGTTGGAGATGGAATGGGATTAGATACCTTTGTAAACCTGGATGGATCTTTCATAGCTTTGTATAAATTGGGAAAAACGATGTGTCCTGCATAGCTGAAGATATAGAGCCCAGATACTGCAGGAATGTTATGGATGTGGAGGATTGGTATCTTGTGATTGGATTTTACACCTCCAAAAATGGCAGTGCATGCCACTGATATAAAAATGAGAAGAGACATAATTATGCCGCCTGAAGAAAGGAAAGATATGGAAGATAGATCTCTCAGCCACAGACTGGGTAATGCTATTAAGACAGCAATTGATGTTAGCAACTGAGACGTCGATAGTTTAGCCCATGGAACCTTAATATGTGTTCCTGAAAGCACTGTAATTAGGTTGTCATGTAGGGAGATTGTGTAGGACACAAGTGCCATGAAAATTTCTAGGTAGATGAAGGTGGCGGCTAAAATTCTTCCTTTTTTTCCAAATGCATGCTGTCCAATATCCGTGTAACTCCTTGACTTGAGATTCTTGTCTAGGCATTTTCCAAGTAGATGAGAGCTATATGTGCATATTATCCCAAGTCCTACAAGTAGAGAGACAGAGGCCCACCCTCCAGTTTCCAATGCATACGGAGTTGACAACTGCCCCAAACCTGCGAGCGAGAGACAATATTTATGATTAAACCATTTAAAAAGACTCACAACAACAACAGAGACTTCAATTACGTGCGTACCTATGAGCATCCCAATCATGTTAATCACAGCATGAGCAAAAGAACCTTTAGCCTCCACATGGTGTTCAACGTCTATGCCATTTTCGACACTATTTAAGTTCTTGATGCTGTGATCGCACACGCATAGCTTGCTTTCCTCCAAACAAACATGGCAGCTCACCCACTGCACATCCGAGGTTGCACCTGCATGGATGTCTGTCTCATTCGGGACTTGATTACGATGCGAAATACAATTTGAGTGAAGGCATGGCCAATTCCTAAAATACTTTGATATCTTTTCCCACATACTATTCAATCAGTTCCAACAAGTTTTGACTGATAAAATAGAGTAGTACTCTAGCTTCAGAAAGCTGGATAGATCTTGCCCATGAAGTATACAAAGGCTGGGTATACTTATAATTGAATAAAAGTAGCCGTCCTCAAGGTGAAGAATCGCATGCATTTCATGTGCAACTTTGTGAATATTCTTATAGAAGAAAAGAAATTAGAATTGGTATAATATTTAACATAGGCCAGACATCGGTACACGCGTAACACATACTCTAGTCCATTTGCAAGAATCAAATTGTAAAGATATGCTTGGATGTGCATTAGAGAGAGAGAGAGAGAGAGAGAGATTTGGGGCATCGAGTTGGCAAATTGGACAATTGCTACCATTCTAAATTTGCAGATGCAAGGCTAGAGGGCAATGAACGTAGGTGAGAAAATAATCAATTGAGGTGCAAGCATCTTGCCGTATTAATTAATATGAGAATCAGAGCCAAACCGTACTAATATTGGTCATGCACTGGAAAATATGAGTTAGGTTCCAAAAGGCATGGATGCGCAGGCAGAAAGAAAGATGCTTCTCAAATTTATCTTTTTATGATCTTATTCCCATGCGTGGTACATTTCTCTTTGCATTTGGGTACATACGTATCTGCCTCTCTCACAGTATTGGTGTTCGGAGGTAGTAGTGATACCAAAAAGGAATCATGGAGTGGCGTGACGTACACATGCGACGTACCTCTACCTCCTACATGCATAAGTTACTCGTGCCAAAACTTCAACCTGAAACACGACATGATCAGCTTAGATTTATGGTGGAAAATTACGCGCGCCAATTGATACATTTACCACTAATTTGTTCTTACAACCCATCTCATTTAATTATTAAAACTTTTCTAAACTTTCAAATAAAATACAAAAAATAATTCAATTTATTCAAATCTCAAAACGAGACCTTAGCCTTCATCCCCATACTGCAGCTAAAAGTTATGCCATCTACATATTAGCATGAATTTCAAAAGTAGATCCCAACATATAGAATCTTCTTCATTAATTTATTGGACATATGTGGAAGAGAAGTTGAAGCGATTTTGATCATTTCATCCATTCATATTAGCTACAAAAAAGAAACGTTCATGTATCACCATTTTGATCAAACACTTCAGACTTTGGATCAATATTACTATCTCTCTAAGAGAGATTTTTATATCTATATTATCTTCTTTTGGTAAATGATGATCAAGTGACATCAAGCATCACTAGGAATACGCATATATATCTTTTACGTCGACCAATTCATTTCTTGATGAGTAATACTTATGCTTCTCATAATGGTTAGAAATATAATTAGTGGGGGATTGATCAAAAAAGAATATCAAAAGCAACTCATGACAACTAGCTTGTGACATGGAATCCTCCCCCTCCCTTCTTGGAAACATTTCCACCGTCCCGACACAATTACATGCAACTTTTACA
The DNA here is from genome assembly GCA_011037825.1 of Carya cathayensis. NCBI lineage: Eukaryota > Viridiplantae > Streptophyta > Magnoliopsida > Fagales > Juglandaceae > Carya > Carya cathayensis. Next base: position 1,545,622 of record QGSO01000359.1, on the reverse strand, counting down.
GCACTCCAAGAAATTGGTTCTAATTGGGACAATCTTTTATTGGGACAGAATTCCATTCGTTTCAAATTATGACTTTTTTAAGAATGAATTTTAAATTTTATCTGTAATGCGGCACGGGCTACAAATGCCATTGGAACGGAATGTGAATTCTGTTGGTGAAATAAATAGTAACAAATAAAAATTACAATAAATTAAAATTAAACAAAACCAGTTCAAACTAAGGCCAACACGAAAATTTTGCTTTCTTTAAGAAGATTTAAATCCTTGGCGGTAGACAAAACTTCAAATAAACCAATGCAGTAGACCTTCTCTTGACTTTTCTCCTCCAAGATACAATATATTAGTCCAACTAATCATCGTATAGTTTGAACCAACTCTGCACAAGTTATACGTTGAGCTAGCCCAAAGCTCCACTAGAAAAAACATACATATCTCTCTTGTTGGAAAACTCTTAAGAGTATCCACACACACTTTTTCTAATTTTTTCTTTTCATTAAAAACTTCTCTCTAAAAATAGGCAGACTACCACTCTTCAATCATTTGAAAAATGGAGAAGCCTAATAATTAAGTAGAAAACACGACCTCAAAGACACAAGGAGATCGATCTAGATTTGGCTCCACGTAATAATAAAGTAAATGATATGATTTAAATATATAGTATATGTTTAAAACAAAAGAAACGACAATGGGCAATAAATAGAATTAAAGCAACCTCTAATAATGTTGATTAAAAAAATGAATCAACTTTAATATACATTCAATAACCAACAATTAATCCAACGGAGTGTTCAGTTTTATGATTAAATGAATTTCAAATCCCACTACTATTAAACATTAATAATGTAACGACCGGAAATATTTAGATTTTAGAAACGTTGTGAAATCCCGAAAGAATTTCACGAATCGAGAAATGGATTAGGTTTTAGTCTATCAGCATAGTTGGATCCCGATCCACCATGATAACGAAGTTGTCTTTCTATGTAATTTAGGCAATTCAAAGTATAAATTTATAAAATAAATTGCACCATTAAATTTGTTTGAATATTTAAGATTTTGCGGTGTAATAATACGTTTTTAGCTTTTCGGGTGAATAATAGTTGGAAGTGTCCTTTTATTTAATTAAGGTGTGAATTTAGGAGTCGATTTTCGCAAAATGAATTACACCACTAGATTTATAAGAATATTTAAGATTTTATGGTGTAATAAAAAGTTTCAAGATTTTTTGGGTGAATAGTAACACCTGAGAGAGCGAAATGTGGCAACCGATACAAATAGTTATCAAATCTCTATGTAGGATGTCCAAATCTATTTAGAATCACTAAAATTAATTTTTATTTAGACACATGGCACGCTCCTAGCCACTCAAATGAATAGTGTTAGGATACTTGTCACATGGAGATTGAAGTACATGATAGAATATTGGATGGTAAATCAAGTCATATGATTATGCCACCTACGTCAAACACTATTCTGACCAACCAAAATAGGGTTTCAACTCTAATGAAATCCAAAACTATTGGAATCCAACCGCAATCCTAAATCCTATGTGAAGGCCAAGAACCTAAACTCAGTTTCCAAGCTCTAAACCACTCAGTTTTGATTGAAGTGTTTTATCACTTGATTAAATCACTTTCTCATGCAATTAACTACTAAATTACACTCTTATACAACCTTAACCACTCCCTTACATCTTGGTAATTTCATTTAACCACAAAAAGTTCATTTTGAACCAAACAATAGCTAAGATCCTAACTAGACCCCAAACCAAGCCCCATTTGGTTTGGCCCTTTTTAGTCCACCGAAAACTCCCACTTAGGCCAAGCTTCTTCAACAATTTTTCCCACTCTTATAAACACATACTTAGGGTGTCATGCCACCTAATGATTGACCACAAATAATGGTTTAATAGCAAACAAAAACCACCACACACCAGCCCCTTATCACTTAGCCAAACTACAACAAATTTGTTGTCCTCACTTCAGCCCACTTTCTTCCACCTTTTCAGCTGCCACCTCCCATCAATTGGTAACTCATCCACCCACCATGTAAGTCACCATCTATACCCCATGCCTCTTGTTCTTCATTTCATACCTTTGCTTTTTTTCCCTTGTTTTCCAAGTGAGAAACTGAGAGAGAGCTTGGAAGAGTTTTCTGGCATTTTTTGCTCTAGCATTTCCATCCCCTTTTAAGTCGATTTCTATGGCTCAATCTTCTTGTACTTTATTCTAGTATGAGTCTAGTTTATGTCAGTATATGTTGAAAAAAATTTCATGGAGTTTTTATTGGTGAGAGTTGAGATTGAAGATGCAAAGATTCAATTCTAACAGTTTTTGGTGTTCTTGATGAACCTTGAAAGTTAATTAATTGTTTCATTATTATTCATTTAAATTATATGAAAACTTTTAATATTTTTAGATGAATTTGTTATAGTTTTAGATTAATTTGTATTATTGTAATATTTTAGTATTATTAGTTGCAACTTAGTAGTATGTAAGTATTTAATGTGTATTATTGTAATATCTTATATTAATTTTTTTAAAAACTTTAATCATGAGGGTAAGAAATTAATAATTACATTGGCCCAAAATGGCCCGGAAATAGGTTCTAAGCCATTTTTTGCACCCAAAAATGTCTTCCTAGCCTATTTGGATCCAAAAACATATTTTGAACCGAGTGAGTCTTGGGCCCATTTGGGGCAGGGTAGACAAATAAGGTGTCTTTCCCCACCCCCAATGTGTGGGGGCAGGTTCCGGGGGGTCAACCGCAACCCCTTTCAATGCAAGGGGGAAGTGTGGAAAGGGGGTCCCCCGCTACCTCACCCCTAATGAAATGGCCAAATTTAAATTTTGTTATAGAACATGGAGTTATTCCCAAAAAGTATTAAACACAAGCTAAATCTCAATCAAGGCAAAAAATAGAGGGTTAGTGGCCAATTATCCCAAATTAAAATTTTCTTTATATAGTTCGTGAATTTTTAAGAAAACCAAGACATTTAATTTAAAAATGAATTTGTACGTTTAATCTAAAAATATTTAAATCTATGCAAATGTCTAAAGTATGACATGGAAAAATCTTCCTTGCTTGTATGTCTTAAAACTCTCAAATGAATTTCTTTCATATTTAGTTACTATATATAGTCGAATTTTATTTTATGCAATTTTTTTTAAAGGAAAAGGTACTTTCATTCATAATAACCAAATCATAACAAATGAGTAATACATTAGAGAGCCTCCTCCATATCTACAATCACTTCTGAAATAGAAAGAGAGATCACATCTCTAGCTAGTGTGTGAGCCACTATGTTACATTTCCTGCTAACATGTTGGACAGACCAATGAACATAAGATTGTAATAAAACTTTGGTATCACTAACAAAAAGGCTTACTCCTGACCACGTCTCAGCTTCCCTTCTTGAAGAGAATCACCTTCCAATATAATACAAGTGAGACTCAGTTTAGACCAAATTTGACTGCCTCAACTGCACCAGTAGCTTTTGCCAACAAAGGGTCAGGGAACAAAGCCAACTTGTATCTCATTGCAGCAGACATCATCCCTTCTCATCCCTCACAATGATGCTAATTCCCACATGGCTATTAATCTTATCCACTGCCGCATCCCGATTGATCTTGAAAAAGTCTTTTTTTTGGGGGGGGGGGGGGGGGGGGGAAGGGATCCACCTGTCAACTGATGTGTTGCTAGTGTTTTATTGTTGTTTCGTTCGAGGTTCCTTCATCCACAATAGGTCCTCCTTTGCCTGCTACACTACCATATTAGGAGGTTCAAATTCATTTTGGAACACCACCATATTTCATCTGTACCAAATCCCTTTAGAAACCACTGCAATTTCCTCCATTTGTTCTATCTCTAAACAGCTACATAAGTTCTCAATCACATCCAAAAATAAAACCTCGGAGTGAGAGGCTTTATGTAACTTTATTGAACATTGGCTCCAAATATCCTAAGCAGCAGGACAGCTCCATAGTGCATGAGTAACTGATTCCACACCCTCGATGCAAACAAAACAGAAAGGCTTCTCATCACTTTCCTTTTGTACAAATTCAGCATAGTATGCAAACCTTCCTTGCAAGCTCTCTACAAAAACATCTTTGCTACAAGTGATACCTTCATCTAACCTATGAAAAACTAGCACTACTTGATGGTTGTCCCTTCAATTGCTCCATAAGTTCAAAGTGTAAGTGATAAGCACTCCTCACTATGAATTTCCCATCAGTAGAGCCTTTCCATGCCCTTCTGTCAAATCTGTTACAATTGCTAAGGGGCATTCTTTTAATAGCTTCATCTTCTTTTGGTTCAAGAATCTCATCTATAAGTGACACTTTCCAATGCTTAGTATTAGAGTCAACCAGCTCTATCACTTTTGCATCATCTTCTAGAATTTTGACAGAACTTTGGATCTTATGGTTGTAAAATTTAGGGAACCAACGATCCTTCCATATTTGAACCTCTCTTCCATTGCCAATTCTCCAACAAGTACCTTCTTTCAAATGTGGTCTAGCAGCCATAATACTTCTCCATATGTAAGAGGGATTGCTCCTCATTTTGGCCTCCATAAAACTGCCCTTAGGAAAATATTTCTATTTCAACACTTAAGAAGCAAGAAAATCAAGGAATTGTAGTATTCTCCATCATTACTTGGCTAACATAGCCATGTTAAAGCTCCTTAAATCCCTAAATTCTAGTCCTCCCTTTGTCTTTACTTTTCCCATTGAATTCCAATAAATCCAATGTATCCTCCTCTCTTGCTCCTGCTAGCCCCACCAATAATTCTGAATCACTTTGTTAATGGTCTTAAGTAAACTCAGGTAGCTTAAAAACTCCCATACTGAAGTTAGGTAGAGCTTGAACTACAGCTTTAATGAAAATTTCCTTCCCAGCTAAGGATATAGTTTTTACTTTATAGCTACTAAGCTTGCTACTAACCTTTTCCAGAATGCACTTGAATGAATTAACCCGTGACCTTCCAACCATTGCAGGTAAATCAAGGTATCTCTCATACTGCACAGAAGATCTTACCCCCTACAATGCTAAGTATCAGATCTTGGGCTTGTCTTGGGGCGTTCCTGCTGAACTGTACTGATGTATTTTCCTTATTCAACTTTTGACCAAAGACCTTTTCATATAGGTTTAGAATGTGGATCAATCTGCTCTATTCAAGTACATTAGCTTTGCAAAACAACAAGCTATCGTCTGCAAAGAAAATGTGAGTAATACTGAATTTACCCCTAGCAATGGGGATTCTTGTGATAGCTTTCTTCCTTTCTACTTGCTTCAACTTTAAACTTAGAACTTCAACACATAATATAAACAGGTATGGGATAAAGGACCCCCTTACCTAAGTCCCCTTAAAAGTTTAAAAGCTTGTTGAGGCACTCCATTAAAAATTAGGGAATAAGACACAGCTTCAATACATTGCATAACAAGCCTCACCCAACTCTGATGAAAGCCCATTTTTAACATTACAGCTTTTAAAAAACCCACCACTCAATTCTATCATAAGCCTTATTTATGTCTAACTTCAAAGCAATATATCCCTCCTTGGCTGATAATTTGGTATTCAATGAGTGCAATGCCTAAAAAGCCACTATTATATTATCAGAAATCAATCTACCAAGAACAAAGGCAATTGAGTCTGAGATATGATGCTTGGAAGGATTTTCTTCAACCTATTGGCAATGGTTTTAGAGATGATTTTATAAAGGAAATTGCACTGACTGATAGATCTGAACTCAGTCACTTTACAAGCGGATTTAGTCTTGAGAATCAGTACAATAAATGTTTCATTAAGAGCATCAATTCTACCATTTGAATTTAGAACATAAAATGCTGCATCACATACCTCTTTACCTACTGTTTTCCAATGTTTTTGATAAAATGCAAGTGAAAATCCATTAGGCCCTAGAGAGCTGAGTGGATTCATCTGAAAAATAGCTTCATCTACCTCTTGAGATGAGAATTTCTGCATGAGCTTTTTTTTCATAGCCTCAATGACACGTAGATGCAAATTCTTTAGGCAGTCACCAATATCAACTGGCCTGGAAGTGGAAAATAGGTCTTGAAAATATTGTTGAAATTGCTCCACCATTTCCTCTACTATTGTGAATTCTTGGCCTCTTTCATTTTGAACTCTTTTGATACCATTTGTCTTTCTTCTTTGGTTTGCACATTGGTGGAAAAAGCTCATGTTTCTATCACCTTCTCTCATCCATTTCTGTTTTACCCTTTGTTTCCATGTGATATCTTCCTCTTCTAGTAACTTATCCACCTCCCTCTGCAGAGTCTTGATTTGAATGTCCTAGTCCCCCTTGTTAGATTTCTGAAGATTAGAAATCTGTTGCAATTTGGTATCTATCAATTTCTTTGACTGCCCCAAGGTTACTCTATTTCATGCCTTTAGTTTGGCTTTTCACAAATTTAGCTTATCAAAGGTATTATGCAGTTTGTTTGATGTCAAACCATGTCTCCCCCAAGCTTCCTCCACCATTTTGACACATTCCTTCCTTTCTGCCCACTTTGCTTCATATCTGAAAGGCCTCTCCCCCTTTACAACCCACTGTGGTCCATTGCTTATGGAGATCATTAATGGTCTATGATCAGATCATTGAGCACCCTTGGTTTGTACAATGGCGTTAGGGAAGATGTCATACCATGCCTTGTTGCCAAGAGCTCTGTCAAGTCTTTATTTAGCAAATTGAGGTCTTTCATGATTGTTGCACTAGGTAAACCTGTCTCAACTAAAACCAAAGTCACTCGAACCACAATCATTGATTGCAAGTCTAAAATCCTCCATTTGTCTCTATGGTCTCATTGCAACCCCAAATTTCTCATTCTGGTGTAGTATTTCATTAAAGTCCCCCATACACATCCAAGCCATCCCTTCAGGTGGCTTCAATGTTCTCAATAAATCCCAACTACTATGCCTTCTAGGGTTTCAAGGTGGTTATAAAACCCAATTATCATCCATTCTAAGCCCTCATCTTTGGCATCAACCTTTAGAGAAATGTGATAGTGAGAGTAAGAGACAAGACTAATATTCAAATGCCACAAAAAAGCTAGCCAACCCCCCCCCCCCCCCCCCCCCCCTTCTCTCAAGGCATCTACTTTCCACCACAAAACAATGCTCAAGGCCTAAGCCTTTTTTTTTATCCTGTCAACTTTGTTTTTATTTCACTCTAATTCAATATGGAACACCAATTTTGGGATCTTTTTCTTCACCAAATGGTAAAACTCACGAACTGTCTGAGAGTTCCCAAACCTTCGGCAATTCCAAACTAAGTAATTCATGGTTGTTGGTGGCACTGCCAAGCAGCCACCACCAACTCTTGAGATTCATCCGACTCACTCAACTTGGAGCCTCTCTTCTGTTTCTTTTGAGAGCTTATATCCCAACCTTCCCTATCAGGCACATGCCCACCTCTTTTGAGAACTCTATTGGAACTAACCACTACATTAAGTTCATATGCTTCTTTATTTGAGCCTTGGTCACAAGCTCTTCTTTTCTACTTGGCCTACTTATTTGATTGGGCTAGTGTCTGCAACTGTTAGCCCAAAAACTGGTCCAAGGAACAAGCCTAGCTAGATACAGTCATGGATCGTACAAATGCCACACACTCCTCCTGAAAAAGAGTATGGTCTACCATTAAAAAATTAAGAGTAATGATACTTGCAGTCACGAATGTAAATAAATACGTGACCCACATAAAAAAAAAAAATTCTTTAATAGTAGATCACACTCTTTTTCAAAGTGACTGCATGATACTTGCATACTTCATTATTGTATGTAACATTTCTCAAAAATTAATATTTTCATATAAGTCATATTTACTCACTTTTTTCAAAAAGAGTACCCAACATTTGCAGTACTTTATGACTGCAAACATTATTTCTCTTTAGAATTAAAACATTAGTATCATAAAATTCACATGCAAACAGTGTTATTAACAGGAATTTGTCAAAAGAATCTATTGAAAAGGCAATGAATAATATAAAAAATATATATATAGAAAACTTGAGATGAATGTGTATTGTGAGAATTCAAATATAAATCTTACTTGAGGGATGAATTCTCACGTTAAAAAAAGTGTTTTATAAATTATATATACTGTTCGATCGGTTTTGTATTTTTTTTACTTGTCGCTCTTAAAAATAAGGTCATTCTCTATAAAAGAAAAACAACTAACAAGATTTGCAAAAGCAAATATTTGTTCTGGATGTTTTTCTGTATAGTTTACTGATCAGTTCTGCTTCTAAGTGGTCGGGCCGTTTATTAGAGAAAATCAGCCCTCCTATCATCATCAGCCACGTCAGAAATCACACAAAAAAGTCTATGGGTGCAGCCACACATGATCAAAAAGTTAGTCACACACTCTACTGTTCGAATCACACAGTCGTTGCCTTCCGAATCTCAACCCACAAAGACCCAGCCATCTCTTCCGCGAAATCCATCTCTTCCATTCGTTTGCACCGCCGCCCAAGATTTCCCACCACTGTCTCTTCTCAACCACACCGATTCTCACCACCGTCGCATCACTGTCGCCCACACCGATTTCACACTGTCGCCCACAAGTTTTCCATCACTGTCCCCCACACCAATTACAAATAGGGCTACCAGCCCTTTGTTTCACCGTCATAAAATGGAGAAATCGAGTTGGGCGCTCACCACTATTTTTTTTTTTTTTTTTAGTATGAAAAAAATGAGATTTGTGTGTAACGGTGGTGCTGGTGCTATCGGTGATGGTGTTAAGAAGAAAGAAGAAATTGTGCTCTGTTTTTGCTCCTCAAAAACAGAGGTTTGTTAGGCATTTGGGACACAACGTTTGGGCTATTTTCATGGTGGTTCAAGGCTGGCTACGGAGGTTAGACATGGGGCTTCGCGGTGCACTTTCCTTGCGATGCCATGCAGTGGTTGGTTGTCTCATGGTGTAGCCATTTTTTTCTGGCAAGGGGTCGTGGCACGCTGTGGGGCTTTGGGGGTGGGTTGACAGAGGCTAAAGCCCACTCGATTGGTCTAATTTAGACACTTGAAACCAAACTTTTGCCCATAGACAGATTCTGACCTCCTAATCTGTGGGGCTTTGGGGCTGGGTTGTGTTGCGATTCCGAAGGGTCTGCGAGCTGCTGCGAAAGGGAGGGTTGCGAAGGGGTTATGAGATGCTTTTGAAGAGTTACTGAATGATTTCGCACAAGAGAAGGGGAGAAGAGGGGTTCTGTATCACGTAGGGAAAGGGAAAGGGTGGGTTTTGTTTCGAGCAAGGGCTGTCGAGAAGGATGATTCCATGTAGTGTGGTTCACAATAATTGTGGTAGAAAGCTGTCGTGTTTAAAATCTAATGGCAAACTGTTATAAGGGGAAAATCAGCCGGACCGGCTAGAAGGTATTCTCTTTACTGATTAGGACTATAGCTAAGTTGTGATATTTTTAAATTGCATAAATGTTATAAAACTCACTTTATTTATTTATCTCTCTAATTTTAATCCTGCATAAACTTTAGGATATATGAATCCGAGTTTTAGACTGAGAAAATAAATATTTGATTATTAATGCTAAAAAAATAACTCTAAAATCTTCTGATCATGCATGGTTGCATATTAATTTTCTAAGAAAGGCATATTTCTGGCCTATAAGACTAATATTAACGTGCATAGATCAAATTCTAAAATCCATACGAATTTCAACAACTGCTAATTCACACAAAATTGTCAATAATATTCCACCATCGGGACTAGAATTTTCAAATGCACATTGAAATGTGAAACTGATACTCTAATTAGCAATCAAGTCTTAAGTTAGAGATACATAACAAATTTACCACATCTTGCCAAAACTACGAAATGAAAATGTAGGGAATGTGGGCTATTGTAGACCCCTCTCGTCCTCGTTCTTTCTTGCACCATTTTTCAACTGCGGACATCTGAGGATATCAAGATCCAAGAGTGAAAGAGGTAGACAGTTCATTGAAAATGACGTTAACCTTCTACAATCACTAATGACAAGTTCTCAGAGTGAGGGAGGTAGGCCCTTCTTTGGTAAGGACGCGAGTTTTTTACAATTTACATTACGCAGGACTTCAAGTGATGTGAGGTTTCGAAAGCCCTTGGGAGACAAGTATTCCAGAATATTCGGAAAGTTATTGATGGCCAACTCGATTAGAGAAGTAGGCAGCTTCATCTCTGAAAAGGACACCAGGTGTGAAGATCCATCGCAAATTTGAAGACGTTTGAGAGAGATAATCCTGTGCAACCCCCACTCAAAAAAGCCATGAGCGATACTGCTATCATCGATCGAAAGAGATGTTAGGTTGGTGGGAAAACCTTCTTCTAGAAAGCATACAAGTGCTCTTGGACATTTTTCCATACTCATGAAATGTTGAAGAGAGGTGCAAGTGTGTATGCGATTGACCACGACCCACAGATCGAGGGGTCAACCCCTCCAACCTCAATACTTTCCATACCCGATACCTTCATCATTTCCATAACACTCTCCCATATTGGTCACTCTTTCCTTATAAGGAAGTGCCTCAATCCATACTGATTTAAAGGAGCAATGTCCCTCAAAGGAAGTCTTTTCCTCAATCCCTATTTACCCTCCGGGCCTTATCTTTTTCAAATCCCCTATTGATTTTTATGCAATTTGATATATAAAACTTAGATGTAGGCTGATTAATTTTGTATTTTTGTTTCTTGGAGTTTGACATTGGATTGGCTTATATATACATGTGCATGTTTTACGTTTTCTTCAATAAATGTAGATTTTGTTGACATTTTGGAAATTTTGTTATCCGTAGTGGTAAGGATAGCGAGTGTTTCATGTAAAGAGTATTGCTACCATCGTTCAAATGGCTGTCACGTAGCACTAAATGTGATTTGTTAAAAAAATACACAAAAATATATTCAAATTAAAACCGCGTTCAAAAAAACAAAAAATTGAAAACTAAAACTCTAAGTTTTCTCTACCCTTTTGTGTTTATGTTTTAAATTTTTTAAAAAAATTTAATAAACCATGTGGCAATGTGACATCATATAATGATGCCACATCAAGATGGTCATTTGAAAAGTAAGTGTCAAATGACCAAGTAACATTATTCTTATATAAAATCTATATATATTATGAATTAAAATCGTCTCACAACCCGAGTCATCTTTAGACTGACATATCCTCTTCTCTCAAGTTCTTCATTTGAAAACTTGTAAGATATCCCAATTGGGGTTAATTACAATATTAGTATTCAAATTTTCACGATTTATCTATCGAAGTCTAGATTTTTAACTTTTGCAAAATGAGTAGCAGAACTTTGGTCCCATTTGGATAATAAGTTGAGTGGAGATTAATTGAATTTTTTATTAATAGTAGTAATTTGAGATGGTGGAATGAATTTTATGAAACCTACTTAAGATGAGTTTAGATATATTTTAATATTAAGATGGGTTTAGATGTATTTATGGAAATTTGAAAAAGATTGTAAGTCATGCATGTAAAGAAATATTGAATTAAAAAAAAATTATTGATCTCACGTATAAAGAAGTTTTAAGTTGAGATAAATTTAATAATTGAATATTTAAATATTAAATTCAATTTAAAATCAACTTAATTTAGACTAAAGTTTGAACCGGGAAGTAAAAAAACCTGTATTACATCAATTTTCCGTTATAAAGTTAACGTAAGACTGTCATGTGGTACGTACCAATCTTTAATTATGTTATTATGTCACGTGTCGATTATATGGCATATTGATGCCACTTGTTGGTTACGTCTTTCTTTATTAGCTTTCTAACAACATATTTACGCAAATATTTAATTGCAAGTTTTTTAAAATGAAAGTATCATTTTTATAAAAATTAAAAATCGATGACTCATTTTATACGATGAATAATGTTAATACAAGTTTTTAATAGAAAATTCTCATATCTGTTTTTTTTTTTTTTTTTAAAGGTAAGGTTCCGTTTAGAATTTAGAGTTCAATTTAATTTTAAATAACTCTAACATCTAAATATTAAATTACTAAACTTATCTCAATTTAAAATTTCTTTAATTACAATTACACGTAAAATTTACAATATTTTTTAACTCAACACATTTTTACAGATAAGAACTATAATTTTTTTCAGTTTCTTATAAATACATATAAAATTATCTTAACATTTAAATACATCTAAACTCATCTTATACAGACTTTACAAAACTCATTTTATCATCTCAACTCATTTCTATTCATAAATAATTCAATTCATCTCAATAAAACGTCTCAATAATAAATAACAATTTTTTTTTACTAATTGGGTCCACTTTTTTAAATGAATTGATATAAAACTTGTTTTTTTTTTTAATTTTATACAAATCATTTCTTTACGTAAATAGAAAAATTTATACTTCATATACTGTGACTTTATTTTAACTATTATTTATTTAATAAATAATATGTTTGAAAATCGCTACTCTCGTTGAGACTTCGAACTCGATAAATTTTTTTATAATTAATAATTAAAAAACATTTTTTAATAATGTTATGAATTAAAAATATATATATATTTGAGTGTATAAAAAATAATTTAAAAAAAGGGATTTTCCCGAGACCGGGCTGGTGCGGATGGTGAAGCAGTGCTCAATATGTTTTGTCTGGCAAAGAAAGAAAAGAAGCGAAGACAGTGGATAAGAACGAGGAGGTAGGAAGGTATGTAGGCAACGATCAATGTTAGGAGATAACGGGAGACAGCGTGTCATCTGCTTTGATTGGGATCAATGTTAGTAGGAGATAACGTGAGACAGCGTGTCATCTGCTTTGATTGGGATGTGTGCTTTCTGCTTTGATTATTATTTAATAATTTATTAAAAAAGGAAGCAACTTTCGGTTCTTTTTCCCGCTTGTGAAGACAATTGCAAGGTAGTCGCTGTTGCCACTTGTCTTGTTGCCCACCACTCTTCCCCCAGCTTATATTTTGATTCCAGAAACTTGGACCTTCGAAGATGGAGGAGGAAGCCAGTTAGAGAAAAACACACAAAGGTAGCCACTCTAGCCAGCAGTAGCTCTCAGGTTTTTTTTTGGTCTTTCCAATCTCTTCTTGTCTTCTGGATTCTTCTGAGTTCTCTGTGTCTCTGTGGTTCAGTAACGAAGCAGAAGCAGAAGCAGAAGCCCCTTCTCCCAACATTAATTTCGCCATCCTGGTATGCTCATTTCCCGCTCTCTGTTGTCGTATCTTCTTCCCCTCGGTGCATATATATTCTTTGATCAAATGGCGTATCGATCCGATTCGGTAGAATCGTTTATGCCCACAAGAATGTTTTTGTGTCTCTTGAATCGGATTCGGCTGTTTTCGTTCTATTTTTTAGATTCCCAATTGCAATCCTCTGTTTTGCTAGGCTATCGATAACTTGGCGTTGAGAAAAAAGCAGAAAGCAGAAATAACGAATCCGGAGCAGCAGTTTGCGACGGAGCATGTGGTACAAATAGGGGGCTCTGAGTGTTTAGTCGCGCTGGAATGCTTTCTGAACATCGTCAGAGCCCTTGGGATGGGGTCGTGTCTCTCGTTGGAGGGCGCGGCCTCCCTCCCGTATGCTCTGGCTGCAGCGGCAGTGTCGACATCCACATCTGCCTCGGACGACGTCGGTACCGGCATCAAGCGCAGAAACTCGATGAAGAAGATGAGGACGGACTCCTCCTCCTTCGATTCTAATATGGAGACGTGGCTGCATAGAGTTCCGGGGAGATTGTTCTTGAATGGCTCCAGCGAGGTTGCATCCCTGTTTAGTAAGAAAGGCAAGAAGGGGATCAACCAGGATGCTATGATTGTCTGGGAGGTTAGCCCTCCTGAATTCTTGGACGCCTTTTTCTTGTTTTATTATTGATATTCTGTGCTTAAGTCATTCTGCTTTCTACTTCAAACAACCGGATATGCTTTGAATATATAAGGATTATATATGTAGTTGTGAGAAATTTGGGAGATTTCTACCAATCAAAAATAAATAAATAAATAAATTTGGAGATTTCTAGAATGGGGAAAATCTACCATAAATGAAAGTATAAATATCAGTGCAGCCCTATTGCAGCATTAATGGATTCACAATTGAGTTTATGTTGCTCTATCCATGGCCATACTTTGAATTGTCAATGATAAGTTATTTACCACCAATCACTCTAATCTATTATTGGTGTTACTTTTGTAGTTCTTAAATGCATTTTGCTTCTAGTTTAATCTCAACTAAAGCCACTCTATTCTTTTTGTCTGTCCCCTCATTTTGTCCCTCAGTTTGAATGGCATGATTCCAACTAAATCAGAGCAGGACAACTTACTAGGATGGTAGTCCTAATGTATTTTGGGAACAAAGTCCTACTAGAATAGAGCAATATGGTTAGATAAGATATTTTATCGTTATCTAGACTTCTCTGTCAAAGGAGCTATTCTTTTTCCAGTGGTGATTGATGCTCATGCCTGAATAGTATGTTTAAATAGTTTTTTCCTGTTTGTTCTCATAAATATATCTGACAACAGTGTAAATCTCGACTCTGCATAGCAATAATTGGTAAAGTTAGAGTGTCTACTTTTGGAAATGCTCGATTAGGAAACGTCTGTTTTGGAATGATATATATTTTATATGAAGAACAATGATTTTACGCCTAAAAATAATCTAAAGGATCATTTCAAGGATTAGTTCAAATTTGTCATAACTGATTGATTGTATTAGTTATGAGAAAATGCTCTTCAAAAAGTTTATAGAGTTCATTCCATCACAATTCCAGCCAAGCTGTCTTTACAACTGGGGTGAACAGCTGGGAGTTAGTCATAATCTTCATTTCTGCTTCATGGCGTACTGTTCTTCCCTTAACTTTGCTCCTCCTGATTATTCAAGTTGTGTTTCTAAAGGGTTCTCTTTTAGCACTTATTAAATTTCTTAACTCTGCAATAACTTTTTATGTCCTTTCTTTCTTTATTTTTCTCAGAATTTTGGTTCAAGGACAGACACAATATTTTGTGGCGTTTTTGATGGCCATGGTCCCTGTGGTCATATGGTTGCAAAGAAAGTGAGGGATTCTCTTCCTTTAAAGTTGAGTGCTCTGTTGCAACTTAATAGTATCCGTGAGAATGGTCATGATAATATTAGAAGTAGCGCATTGGAAAGTCTGGCCTCTGAAAACATTGCACTCATGTTAGCTGATGAGGAAGACAGGACCTCTAATCATAAGGACAGTCGCCCTGATTTCTTTACTACAATGAGAGGGCCATTTCTGAAGGCGTTTAAGGTTATGGACAAGGAACTGAAACTACATCCTTCAATTGATTGCTATTGCAGCGGGACAACAGCAGTTACCTTGGTCAAGCAGGTAATTGATGTACATCACATCTTGTTTTTTTTGAACAGTGATGATAATATTTTTGTATGTATAAACATTATTATCTTTTGATTATAGAGACATGATCTCATTATTGCAAACGTCGGGGATTCCAGAGCCATATTGGGTACTAGAGATGAAGATGATTCTCTCGTTGCAGTTCAGTTGACTGTAGACCTCAAACCAGATCTTCCAAGTCTCTCTCTCTCTCTCTCTCTCTCTCTCTCTCTCTCTCTCTCTCTCTCTCTCCATGTGTAGTGTAAAAATGACTTTGAGAATCATGAAGAATATCTGCATTTTTACAGTGCTATGAGATCATGATTTATGAGAGTCAACCTAAAATACACTAGCTACTTGTATAAGAAAATGCTTTGGAATTGTTGAGATAAAATTGTTCAAAACAATGTAAGTGGGGTTTTAATGGGAGAATACTATTTGGAGACAACCTGGGAACTGGTGGAATAATCATAAAATGGATTACAATAGATTTTAGAAACCAGGATCAAAGCTCACTCTGATGCACTCTTTTGATATTTTATTTTAACTTGATTTTACAGCTTCTGCAGGTTATAAACACTTTTTGCAGTTATCATGTGATGCTTTGAATGAAAATATTGAAATAGTATATTGGCAAAAAATAAGAGAGCACTTCCTATGATGTGTGGGTGCTTTTTAGATTTAGATTTTAGTTTATATATATGTGTGTGTGTGTGTGTGTGTGGAAACGACCCACCAATGGTGGCTCTGGATACTTTAAATATTGAATTCTATCAAATATATTTTTTTCATTTGGGCATAGAAGAAAGTTTTGGATGGTTCTAAAGTCCAAAACTCTTCATTTGACAGTGTAACCTTCACCAAGTTGAGTGAAAATGTGAGTGTGGACAAGTTCACATCCTTCTAGGAAGCTGACTCTCCATTTGTTTGAACCTCATTAAGAAACTTCCAATTTCGAAGTCAAGGATACATCAATATTTGACGGCAATTGAGTGGCAAGGATGTAAAATGATTTTTTTTTCTGACAAAACAAAATGTCATGGTGTTCAGCCAAGAAAATAAATTCTATATATTTGAAGATGAGAAATTTGGAGAAAAGCATTCTGTCTTTCAATATTCTGTAAGCCTCAACTAAATTAGGGTGGAAGTTGCCCCGTATTTAGAATGATAGCCCCTTATTTATATCCCAGCTAAGTATGTTTCTCCTATTGCAAACAGGGTAACGAAAATTAATGAAATATTCTTTTGCTTCTGTATGTGCATGTAAAATAAATATATGACTGGTTGTTTATTAAAATTAATGTGAATGCAATCTCTTTAGTTTGATCTTTTTGTAAATAGCTTAGACGACAAGACTATCTCTAAATTGACTTTGGAAAGTCTACTCTTGGCTTCTTAGTGCTTTCTTGACATAAAGGATTGTTTTTATTCCATCAATAAATGACTTTGACTTTGAATATGTTATCAGGAGAAATATTGGAAGACATTAATGGTGACATTAGTTTTGATATATTGTTTATTTCTTTAATCCCTCAGGGGAAGCTGAGAGGATTAGGCGATGCAAAGGACGTATCTTTGCCCTTCAAAATGAACCTGAGGTTGCTCGAGTTTGGCTGCCCGACTGTAACTCCCCTGGACTTGCGATGGCTCGGGCATTTGGAGATGTTTGCCTTAAAGAATTTGGCTTGATCTCTGTCCCTGATATTTCTTATCGTCGCCTCACCAAGAAAGATGAATTTGTGGTACTGGCTACAGATGGGGTAGGAGATCAGACTCTCTCTCTCTCTCTCTCTTTCTCTCTCTCTCTCTCATTGCTTAGCTGAAGTAAAATTATATCTACAAATCAGCCATTTTGTGGTTTACCTCATTAGCAATTTGGAAAATTGCATTGCTTACTTGAAGAAAATGTGAGTTGTCAAATAAGTCCCTTTCCCACAGTTTTCCTTTCCCATGACAATTGAAAGAGAAAAAATCATGCATGTATGATTATAATCTATTAGATTTTTTGGATGTCAGGTTCTATTTTATATTACATTTATGCTAGATTATTGTCCTATATCACCTTACATTCTAGTCTTTATCCCATTGTTAGACAAGAGTTCCTTATGGTCCTTATTGATTTCTTTAATATGCTCTGGGACAAGAGCATAGTTTCTGATGTAGCCATGGAATGAAAGTCACATTGCTGAAATTTTCAAGTTTGTCTACTTGAAGCTTTCCTGTGTGCAGCTGATATACAAAATTAGATGGATAAATTTGTTATTTGGTCTTGAAGTTTAATTCTTTATCAATCTGTATTCAAAACAAGTTTGTTTTCTTATTGCTTCTACCTGCAAATAGATTCCTCCTATACCCTTTGAAACCCAACATTTAATTTTAAACCCCATCTAATACGGATTTTTCTAAATTTTTCCTACATCATTTGTCTTCTATGGAAGATAAGTGATCTCATTTTTCTTAAATCCTACCTTCATCCTTTCAACGTTAATCGGGTAGTGAAGTCAGATCATAGCCATTCTCTTCAGAGGTTCGTGCGCTCTTGTTTACTATACACACCAATAACCATTAGGAAAAACATACGAGAGAACTGCTGTCACCATCAATTGTCCTATCCAAGGGTAGCTCTGCCCCTATTACAGTATAATTAGAGCTTAATCAATGTGATTAATATGAAGTTGCCTCAGCATATACATGCATGAAAGAAAGATAATGAGCCTAATTGTTTCGCATTGAAAGATAATATCTCCTCTGGTTTTTTTTTTTTTTTCCTTTTGGCAGATCTGGGATGTCCTCTCAAACAAAGAAGTTGTTGACATAGTGGCATCAGCCCCACAGTCTGCTGCAGCTCGAGCAGTGGTTGATTTAGCTGTTAGAGCTTGGAAGTCCAAATTCCCATATGGGAAGGTTGATGACTGTGCTGTAGTTTGCCTATTCCTGGACCAAAATTCAAACCATTACTCTGCTTTTAATTCCACCCAATGAGATAGATGTCATAGGACCGATCCAAAGGGTTTTGTTCTTTCCTGGACCAATGCACACGGCCCACTAGGGTACCTGTAGATTACCCCATGAGAATTTTTCTTCAAGGTTGGGGGAAAAAGGAGATTATAGGAGGTGTTGCAACAGCAGCCAGGGGGCCCACCTTTGAGCGCTAATATCCTTGCCTTGCCATACTGATTTAATTGGCAAGTTTGAAGGAAAGGGCTCAAAAATAGATATGGAAGCCATATCCTAAGGATTTTTTTTTAGGAAATATTAGCTATTCTCAATATTCTTTGCCAATCTTTTATGGGGCTTTTCGATCTACAAATAAGCTGTGGAAAAGGAGTGATGCGATCTTGAAAGGTTTTCTTAAGGTTCATTTTCAAGTGGGATCTTGATATGACCTTCTGTTGGTGTGTTTTGGCAGTCCCTCTCCCTCTGGAATTGGGAAGGAGTTTTTGTTGATCCAATTCTCTGGGAGCTTTGGAAGTTATTCCATTACTTAACCATCACTTAGGTTGGTATGATTTTGTTCTTGTGTTTGGAGATAAACTTTCTTTTTATAAGTTGTTCTTATGGCACAAGACTTGAGGCAGCAGTGGACATACTCAAATTATATGGATGTATTTTTTTTTTTTTTGTGGGACTGTTTTTCTCCTTTTGTAAAATGTTGCTGTTCGATAGCACTTCAATTTTCATTTGTCTTTTTTTTATAGGCATCTGAAATAGTCTTCTGCTGTCTTTCCATGTACTGTTTGCTTAATTGCAGCTTTGAATTGTTCAGATGGTGCAAAATTTTGTGTTCAATGTATGATTTTTGGGTGGTTTCATATTGAAATCCGCATCAATTAGTTGTTTTTTGTATGGATATTTTACTTTTTAGGATTTTAAGCCTTGGTTTTTGGATTGGTTTTTTTATTTGAGTTTTAATAAAATTATGATACTATCCTCTTTTAAAACAAAAATTTTATGTGTAATTACTTTTACATACTCTTTGTACATTCTGTTAATGTGATTAGTTGTTTCATTTTTTTAGTATAAAATAATTGTTTTTGCCAATTACATTAATGGAATAGATAAAAAGTACGAAAAAATGACTCTACATAGCAAATAATTGTATATAATCTTCATACTTATTGGAGAAATTACAAAACACAAAAAGCCTCGCAAGCTAACATCCTGGTCGCGAACTCGACTCCCGACAACTCGTCTTAAATAGAACCTTGGGTTTGTGGATTGTAAAAGGATGATGTCCCACTTCCGAGTAAATGAGACTTTTAAAGCACAAGTTAGGTATAAAATGATGATGAAACTGAAAACCTTACTTTTTTGTTTGTTGGTGGTTGAATGGGATTTGAAGGAAAAGAGGTTGGGTTTCTACACTGTTTCTGGATGTCTTCCAAAAAAGGGAGTCCAAGGTAGTCGTGTACGGGCTATATATAGTATACACACTTGGGAGGGGTCGATCGTCTTGTTAGCTATAGCTGGTTGTATTTTGGGGTAGTAGGAAAAGGTACCTTTCAATTTCCATTACTCTTAATAAAAACATATTAAAATTGATAAAAAAAAACAAAAACATTACATAGAATTATAATTAAAAAATTGACATGATTTCATGGAATCCGTTAGAAATTACTTACATAAATATTAAAACTGTTAGAATAATTCTATATACAGTCGTGGAATATGCAAACGCCGCACTATCGTTTTGAAAAAGAGTAGAGTCCACGATTAAAAAGTTAGTTTTTTTTCATATGGGTCTCATGTTAATTCATTTTTTTCAAAGAGATTACGCGACGTTTGCACAATCACGACTGTAAATATCATTTCTCTTTTAATAATATAGAACTTTCTTGCACCACCATTTTTTGTTTTTCTTTTTCATGTTTTATTCAATGACACTCACGTGTACTCTCAATAATGAGACATAAAGCTAGAGTACGTAAGGTAGGGAAAGAGGGTGAGCTCTGTCAAAGTGTTACACATGCCTTGTCTGGGTACACAGAGGTCTCACTGCATTTTCCTTTTTCTTCCCCCACAAAAAGCCCCCTTCAATCCGGAATGGATGATTTAGAGTGGAGCATGTGATTGGACTTTGATTCTCTCAACATATCATTGAGTAGGCGTGTTTACAAGAAAAGAGATTCATGCCAATTTAAAACTCTGCAACTCTCTTCTCTGCTGGAGGAATTCTTGTCATGCTTTTGTCCCTGACTTGGCCATGTGACCCTTTTTCCCTTTTCTTCCTTCATACCATGTGACTCCTTTCTTTTCCCTCGCTTTTACTTATCACCTTTTTTTCATGATTTTCAACCTATCAACTAATAAATAAGTAAGTTTTTGGTAAGTTTTTCTTCTTTACATTTAATATTTTTCATAATTAAAAATAATAAAATATAGAATCAGGATTTGAAATCAAGACATTTGTCTTTGATACAATATAAAACTAATACTTGTCATAAAAATTTAAACTGATAGAAAGAGATAGATTCAATGAGTGGACCCAAAAAGTTAGAACTGCTACTACTGTAAAGAAAATTATAAAAATAAAATAAATTCGTAAATTGACGTAGATTCATATTATACATTAAATCTACTTTGCAGTAAAAGTAACTTTATAATCTAACTTACTGCATCTTTATATGATATATTAAATATACTTTGCAAAAAAAATAACTGTATAATCTAACTTACCGTATCAAGTCACATCAATTTGTAAATTATTTTGTAGCTAAATCATTTCCTTTTCCTAATTGTTATAAAAGGAAAAAATATTTCTAAGTTTATTTATTCACATATCAAACACATCACTCATATTATAAATTAAGATTAGAAAGATATTCATATTTTAAATTTTTTTCATATTAATGTGGGCTCATGATAAATTATATATTTATATGCTTCAAATAAAATTTAGTTTGGGGCAAGATTCAAGGGATTGAATAGTGCATTTAAGGGTAACTTTTTTGGACTATTCCCGAGGAGATTGGTCATGTTCCAACGGGTCGTTCCAACCATCCATGGGGTCTATATAACAAGGCAATGCAGCCACGAAAACTCCCCTTCCCCCCTGCCCAGGCTTTCTACAGAACTGCAAAATGCAAATCCGAGCAGCTTTCAAGCTTCTATCCACTTTCCTCACATTCTCCTGCCTCTTAAACCAAGGTCTATCTCCTCTCTTCTCTCTCTTTTTCTCTCTCTCTCTCTGTGCTAACAAGCTGCTACACATAATAAATTGCAGGGTTGGGGGCAAATTGTGCAGGAAATTCTCCAACAGTGAATCAGACAGAGGTGGGGTTCGGGGAGCCTCCAAAATTCATGGTGGAAGTGCAGAACAAGTGCCCTATGTGCCCAATCATCAATGTTCATTTGAACTGCGGAAGCTTTCCTCAACGTTTGGTGAGTCCCAGGCTGCTCAAAGTGATAGGCTTTGATGACTGTGTCCTCAACGCTGGGTTGCCTTTGGCACCCTTGCAGACATTTTCCTTCAACTACTCTCATCACATGTTTGTCATGCATCCAACAAACTGGTCTTTTCAGTGCGAGTGACAGTCCGTTGCCATACCACCTGGGATCTAATCTAGTTTTATTTTTGGGTTTTCCTGTTCTAAATGCCATTTGGTCTCTTCCACCACCTTTTACGTTTTTATTTTTTGGTGTGAATTATATATCCTACTATATGTAGTAACCAAGGAAGACAATGAATTTCCTTTTGAATTATCTGATAAATTCCTTATATAAGGCCATAAGGTCGGTACGTTCTCAAGATTAGTTAGAAATTTGTTTTTGGACACCCAATGCCAAGACAATGAATTTTTGTGCTGAGAAGTGAAGGGCGGGATTAGTTATTCATTTGAACTCTCAATTAAGATCAAATAAAAGGTTTACTAGTTACGTCACGTACTGAAGAAATTGATGGGTCTAACTCATTTCATAAAATCGATTTAATAAAAAAAGATTGCTCATTATTTATAAATATGTCCAAGACCTTGTCCACTCGCAATGTGAGATTTATTTCTTAACATCATTTTCACATTCAAATCAGTATTTTTTTTAGTCATTGTCATGGGATAAATAGTGTGGATCCCCATTCGTCCTTTGGCAGACTTTGATACGATGAAGAAATTTATATAACTAACTCATCTCTTAAAACCAGTTTAATAAGAGAGAATTGCTCATTACTTATAAATATGTTCAAGACTTTATCCATAGATAATGGAGAATTTATTCTTCAAAACATGTGCTCAGACTGATCCCTAAGGGTAGTGTATGATAGCTATGAAAGATCTTCCTAAATTCAGCATCTCCACATACAATAATTGATGTGACATGAATTAAGCATTTTTTTTTAATATCGACCACTTAAATATAAATCTACTTAAAATACACTACATTAATTGATTTATGTGAGATGATAAATTCAATAATAAATTTAAAAAACAACCTTTAAAAAAGAAAAAGAAACCAATTCAAAGGAAGTGGAAAAGAGTGGACATCATTCATCGTGGCCTAAATGTTCTCTCTTTCTTGACAACGTGAGTAATGTATCAGAAGTTAAAGTGTAAATATTACACTTTTGGGTCCTCGAAACAAGTGAAATTCCTGGAGGTCTAGGCTCTATCGAAGCCAACACGCATGCATAAAGCTTTCGGAATTTGGATTAGATTGCAATATACGAACTTGGTAGTGCAGTCGGCCAGATGTTTTTGTCAGGTTTTCTTCTTTCAAATTTGTCACTGATCGAGTAAATTATTATTAAGCCTACAAAGATCCCATAAAAAGAACATAAGTTTTCTTTTAAATCACTTACTATCAAAGCAAATGATGAGAAAAGGACGATGAATAGCTTTCTTTTTTTCAGTGAAAAATAGCATTTCAATGAAAATATTGTACATCAGCATACTTAAAAACAACAAAAGTATAGAGTACCGAGTATTCAAACTGAAAGCATAAGAGAGAATATAGTGGGAACCAATTAAATGTTCTGTTAACGATGTGTTTCGCACACTAGACATTGGACTTGTTCACCTACGACACAGAAAATGAGGGATTGGGGTTGAAGGGTTACCTTCGATGCCTAAGTTAATTTTTTACTCTTTGGAGAGAATTTCCATAAGCTTGAGAACATGTCTCAAATTCTAATATGGTGCTTACTGCTCATCAAGATAGTACTTTGTATCCTATGTCAGAGGTCTTTGTCTCTCATATGGGATACCACATTGTTGTCTTTAATACGACATGGCCTCCCCGAGCTACGCCTTAGTGGCAGGCGGGTGGGTGCCAGGGTGCGTCCACCATACGTGCGCTCTGTCAGGGACAAGATGTCTTGTCTTGATCTCTACCCATGTTTTGTATTCGATCCTTAAATGCGCCGTGGCTCTATCACAACATGAGTCTGCAGGGTGGTGTCAAGGTAGGCGATGTCCTACCTTTTCACGTTGTCCAGTTTCCTATGCATGCCCTGGGCCTTCTTCTCCCTTACGCAATTCATGGTCTGACTATACTGCTAATCACTAAGCCTCTAAGATAAGCTCAGCCCAGCTCGAGAGGGATGTAAATATCCCTCCCATGTTCCATTCCACTTTCATTGTCCATCCAAAATAAACTATAAGATGACAATATAACATTAGCTATTTAATTTCACCATGACATTAAGAATTTCGTAGTAGTCAATTTTATAGTGATTATTTTCAGGCCTTTTCAGGGGAGGTTTGGATAGTAAATTGAGATGATATGAAATGAAAGTTAAAAATTGAATAAAATACTATTAGAATATTATTTTTTTATATTATTGTTGTTTTGCGATTTGAAAAAGTTGAATTATTTTTTATATTTTGTTTAAAGGGTGGTGTCAAGGTAGGCAATGTCCTACCTTTTCACGTCGTCTAGTTTTTGTGCATGCCCTAGGCCTTCTTCTCCCTTACGCAATTCATGGTCTGACTATATTGCTAATCACTAAGCCTCTAAGATAAGCTCGGCCCAGTTCGGGAGAGATGTAAATATCCCTCCCATGTTCCATTCCACTTTCATTGTCCATCCAAAATAAATTATAAGATGACAATATAACATTAGCTATTTAATTTCACCATGACATTAAGAATTTCGTAGTAGTCAATTTTATAGTGATTATTTTCAGGCCTTTTTAGGGGAGGTTTGGATAGTAAATTGAGATTATATGAGATGAAAGTTGAAAATTGAATAAAATACTATTAGAATATTATTTTTTAATATTATTATTGTTTTGAGATTTGAAAAAGTTAAATTGTTTATTGTATTTTGTTTGGAAGTTTGGAAAAGTTATAATGATTAAATGAGATAAGTTAAGAGATTTTTTGAGGTCAAACAAGGACTAAGTCACAAGTTTTTTCTTTATACGATTATACATATAATTTTTTAACAAAAATTCTATGTGCAGTCACTTTTGCAAAATCTTCATGCACTCCATTAATGTAATTGGCTGCGTCACTTTTTTAATATAAAATAACTGTTTTGGCCAATCACATCAATGGAGTACACAAAGAGCATGCAAAAATAACTGTATATAGCACAACTCTTTTTTTAAATATCTTCTTTTCATCATTCCCAATATATATGTGCCATTCAACAATTGGAAAGTAAGTAATTTTTAATCATGTCAATAATTTGGTGCCACATCGGTGGAAGATGAAATAAATATATAATTGACCACAAGTTTGCTTCCCATTTTGAGAATATGCATGACCTCAATCTTTTGGTAACATTTTGAGAATATGTGACAACAATCATTTGGTACCATGAAGTAGACTTCCCAATATTTATAGATGTTTAAGTGAGTTTCTTGTACAACATTTAAATGATCAATAAATTTTATGGGTCTCATTTTATGTTTCAAGAACATCTCAAATGAAAGGTTCAACTTCATAACTCACAGGTATAAAATTGTTTCATATGAGAATTCTCTCTATGAAGTTGATAATGGGTGTACACACTCTCATGAGAAATTAGGCAATTATGTACAAGTAACAAGCAAACATTAATCTTATGATAAGAATACTAACAAATGAAACTTCCACCACTCTTTCCAAAACCTTACTTAGGATCAGAATGGTCAACACAAAAGGTTATAACGTAGCTTGGATTCGGGGCTATATGAAAAAAAAAAGATGAAAATGATTCAAAAACTTCTAAGTACATATAAAGAGAATTTTTAAAATATTTCAATAGACCACACTTCTCACTTGATGTACTCTTCAACTTTTCAGATCATCGAATAATAATGATTTTCCTTCTTCTTCCTCTTTTTTTTTTCCAACAATTTGATGAACAAACACACGCCACCTTGGTATTCTTGCCATTTCTACCCAACCTTGACCCTTTTTTTTTTTTTTTTTGCCTTTGAAGCTCACTCAATTGAATACTTTGCAACTTGTACTCTTCTCTTTTTTTCTTTTTTTCTTTTTAATTGAAAATAATAAAACAAAATAAAGAAAATGCAAATTCCACACCTAGTATACACTTAGAAGTAAAAATGGTAGAAAAATAAGTATATAGGCTATACTCAAATGTGGAGAGGTATGGATGATGTGGGCATATGAAAAGAAAATGCAACATATGTTTTTTGGCTCAAAGTTGCCTACTAGGGATCTATGATGAAAAGGGTTAGCTTGAAAGGTTCAAATGTTGATCCTAAGTTGACTTTCGTTATATCCCAAGTATATCTACCATCTTACTACAAACCATGTAATGATATTCTCAAAAAGAGTGCCCAATTGAACAGATCAATGAACGCTTATCACAATTTACTACATTTGTAGGCTCTCAATCATCTCTAAAACTCATATGAATACTTAAGCAAAAGAGTTATCTAGCTATATGTGTCAAACCATCATCTTACCACAAAGGTTGGATGAATGCATTAAGGGTTCTATGAATGCTTCAACAAAAAATGATTATGGTGGATTTAGTGAATTTACAAAGATAGTTATGAATAAAAATGAGTACACTTGTGAAAAAGATGCACGTGTGATGCACATTTTAAAAATACTTGATACATGAAAATATGCCACAGAGTTCCAACAAACATTTTAAATATTGAACTTGCACCACCACCCCCAACTTAAATGAAACATTGTCCTCAATGTTTAAAAATCAAAATTGAATGGGGAGTAACTAAAAAGGGTAGAATACACCTGATGAGTGACGTGGGTAACTCGCTAAGCACCAAAGATGATGACCTGAAATGACAAAATGAAACTAACTTGGGTGGTGTAGTCAAGGTTGATAGACCAGATCCACAAGTGGAATGTCTTCCACTTCTGGAACTTACCTATCAATTAATACTTTGAGGCGTTGACCATTTACTTTAAAAATTCGACCATCCTTAGGATCCTCTATTTCTACTATCCCATTTGCAAACATTTTTTACTACAAAAGGGCCGGTCCACCTAAACCGAAGTTTTCCTGGGTGCTTATGGAGTCTAGAATCATATAAGAATACTCGATCATTAGGCTTAAATGTCTTGGAAAAAATATTTTTATCATGAAACGCTTTCATTTTAATCTTATAAATTTTAGACTTAGGCAAAGGTTTCAATTTCACTCTTGGTGCTTCCATACTTGAAGGAATTTATTTCTCACATTTCTTAAACAACTTCTCAAATTTTGATTGACATGTCCGTGTTTCATAATCCTGAATTTTATCAAAAATAGTACAAATATCAATAATATCAGATGAATCACTAATAGTATCAAACTAAGAATTAATAAGGGAATATTCAAGGGGATAAAAATCATGACTTGTGTGAACTCCCTTATTTATAAGTGCGTCAATCATGTACGTTTGGTGGCACTCGTCATCTATTGACTGTTTCTCAATATGAAAAATCTTGACGTTCATGGTCATGTTTCCAAAAGATAGTTTCATTAACCTATTCCTGCAAGTTATAAATGCATTAGTTATAGCAAAAAAGGTCTACCTAATATGAGAGGAACCTTAGAGTTGGACTCAACAACTAACTGAGTGTCCAAAATTAAGAAATCAACAAGATAATAAAACTTGTCAATTTGGATCAAAACATCCTCAACCATCTCTCTCAATTTCTTAATTGAATGATTAGTCAATTGAAGCACAATAGAAGTAGACTTAATTTCACCCAAACCAAACTGCAAATAAATGGAATAAGACATTAAATTAACACTAGCTCCTAAATCTAGCAAGGCTTGCCCAAACTCAATATTTCCAATATTACATGTAATCATTGGACAACCAGGATCCTTATACTTGGGAGGAATTCATTGCTCAATTAGAGCACTAACTTATTCTATCAAAAATGTTGTCTTCTTAACATGGTGCTTCATCTTAACTATACACAAATCTTTAAGAACTTTTGCATAAGTAGGAACTTGTTTAATAACATGCAAAAGAGGGAGGTTACTTTTTACTTATTTGATGTTCTCCAAGATTTCATTGCTAGAATCTAAAATTTGCTTATTTAGTTTTAAAGTTCGAAGAAATGGTACCTTAACTAGGCTCTTTATTACTTTGACTTCCTTGGGTAGCTCGGCACCACTATTTCTTTGATCCCCTCCAACCTCTTCTAACTTATCAGTTGTTGGGATGTGTAAGAATTTGTCACTTCATGTCATAATGGCATTGACATCCTTCAAATTTTCTTGTACCATATGTTGACCTTGGGGTATGGATTCAGTTTGAGAAGGGAAATTGCATCGCTCATTCACACTCAAAGAGCTTATCAATTTGGACACTTGGCTCTTTATCTCCTTATTTTATTCAACAACCTGCATAATCAAAAATTTAAACTTTTGGTTAGTCTTACTTTGTGTCTCAATAAAAGCATGCAAAATGTCTTCTAAAAGACTCCTAGAAAATGAAGGTGCATGATATAGTACAAGATATGATCTAGGAAGTTTTGCAGGTTGTTAGTTTTCAGACTTCTAGCTAAAATTAGGGTGATTGCCACACCCCTAATTATAAGTATTAGAGAAATGTGTAAAACACTTCTTATACATTCTTAAGGCATTACATTATTCCTTGTACATTCATCTCATTTCAGCAAATGTGGGACACTCTTAGGGGGTGATCTACCCCACCACACACAAAACATAGTCCAAAAGATTTTGCATGATTAGCCACGTGTGTTAGCTTTAAGTCCTTAGTCTTTAATACATCTAGCTTCCTAGTGAGCATCTCAACCTTAGCCTTTAGGTTATCCTCTTTCCTGAGATGGTAAATTCCTCCACCATTTGGGTTTCTTGTAGGTCATAACCTATTTGTGTTCTCAGTAGCACTAGGTTCAATCCAAGTGTGAGCTTTTTCAACAAGCTCATTGAGGTATTCTATAGCCTCATTAGGATCTTTCTGTAAAAACTCACCATTATACATCATCTCCACAAATTGGCGTTCTCTAGGTGTAAGTCCTTCATAAAAATAGTTCATTAAGCGTTAATTTTCATACCCATGGTGAGGACACATATTCAACAACACCTTAAATCTCTTCTAAGATTGATACAAAGTCTCACTGTCATTTTGTGCAAATAGGGCTACAAACGAACAGAGCCGCTCATCAACAATTTGAGATCGACTCATATAAACTCGACTCAGACTCGGTTCATTTAATAAATAAGCTGTTCGTGAACACTAATATTGGTTCAAATATTAAACAGGCAAAACTCGTATAATCTTGACTTGATTCAGTTTAGGGTCGTGAACAATATTCGTATAAACTCGATTCGACTCGTTTTGAGTTCGTTACAATACTCGTAATATTTATATATATATACATACATATATGCTTACATATATTATTTTATTATATATATTTTATATGCTATATATATTATTTTTTATATTTTGTATAAGTAATATATGTTATTTTAAGTTTATGTATAAGTAACATGTTTTATTATTCTACAATAATAATGTATTAAGTTCATAAAAGAATTATTGAGTCAAATATAAAATGTTTATAAAAATAAACAACTCTAATTGATTGTGACACTTTCTTAACTAATCCTATTTTGATTATTTGGCCATATATAATATTATATCATGATAATTGAATACTTTAATATTAAATTAATAGCTTTATTATGTCATTTTTTAAATGACTTTAATGTATTAGGCATTCTTCATGTCATATGTATTGGAAAGTAACAATGAGTCAATGTTACATTGATATTTGATAGGCTAATATTTTAATATGTGTATATGGCTTATATTTTAGTATGTGTATATGGCTCATATCAAGTTAAAATTGATCAAGAGAAATAATCTCATTTATTTATCAAAAAAAAAAAAATCTCATTTGTGCTTCAGTCAACCAAAAAGAAAAAATTGTGGATCAAATTTAAACCGAGTTCGAGTCAAGCTACTCGAGCTCGTATCAACTAGTATATTTTTTGTACTCAAGTTTGAGTCAAGTTCGATCATCATTTATGTTAGACGAGTCAAGCTCGATCAGAAATTTCTAATATTTTTCAAGCTCGAGTTGAGTTCGAGCAGATATATATGCTAAATGAGCTCTTGACCCCATGTTCGAATTCGACTCGATTCGGTTCGTTTGCAGCCCTATGTGCAAAGGTGGAGATTTGATTTTTTAAAGCTTTGGTCTTACGTTGGAGAAAGTGTTTATTAAAGAAGACTTGAGTCATCTCATTCCAATAGATCATAATCTCAGCAAGTATAGCCAACTTTTAACTCTATCCTTCAAAGAGAACAGAAAGAACTTAAGTCTCACAACATAATCAGTTGCATTTTGACTATGAAAAGTCACAACTGCTTCCTCAAACTCCCTAATGTGCACATATAGATTTTCATTTCCCAAGCCATGAAATGTAGTGAGTAGTTGTATCATCCCTGTTTTAAAATCTAGTTGGCGAGTATAAGTTGGAAACATGATGCATGATAGTGTGGTTGTGTGTGTAGGGTGGAGGTAATCCTAAAGGGTCATAGTGGGTTGATCTCCGTGTTCACTCATTTCCTCAGAATTAGAAGAATTATCAAACAAATGATTAGAAAAATTAGACTTTGACTCTAACTCTAACATAGGTCTACAAGCAAACCGACCCAAGGTGTTTCTATACTTGTGCATGCAAGGTAGAGAAAAACACAACACTGAAAAAAATACAAAAAGAAAAAGAAAATAAAATAAAGTTGCAGGAAGCTAAAAGAGGGAACAAAGTTACCTTATTTACAAACTACTAAAAAGAAAAACTATCTAGCAATTCTTGGCAGCCACGTACGTGCTTTAAGAGTTTGAATTTGTAAATTCTTATAAAAGACAAATTTATATCCCTTTAAAATAGCTTTCTAATACATCAAGAATCGCATGAATCCTATATGTGAGTGAAAAGTTACAATGAAAATAGCAAAATATGTCCAGGCTGTCTCCTAAAAAATTTCAGACTTGGACTTCTTGTAGTTTCC
This sequence comes from Carya cathayensis, assembly GCA_011037825.1. Taxonomy (NCBI): domain Eukaryota; kingdom Viridiplantae; phylum Streptophyta; class Magnoliopsida; order Fagales; family Juglandaceae; genus Carya; species Carya cathayensis. Next base: position 1,514,879 of record QGSO01000359.1, on the reverse strand, counting down.
TTTTGTGATTTTTTTTCTTGATCCAAATTGCTTTCAAACCCTATAAAAGTCCTATTTGAATTTGACTGGGTTTTGACTTGCTCTTTTATAAATTTTGAAATTAAACATAAAAATCTGTTTAGGAGTATTCCAAAATAAATAGAAATTCAATTCAAGAATATACATTAATTTCTATTATTTCTATTCACATTTTAGCATTTTAATCTAATAGTAGGGTATTTAGAATGCACTTTCGCTCACTTATCAACAATCATAAGCCTTACTCATGTCAAGTTTAATGGACATAAAACCCTTATTTCCTTGCCTCTTCATTCGAATAAAATGCACTAGTTCATAAGCAATAAGCACATTATCCTAAATTAACCTTCCTGGTACAAATTCACATTGTGAAGTGGAAATCAGATTCGGTAGAACACCCTTCAGCCTTTTTGGTAGCATCTTTAACACCAACTTATACAAGACATTACAGAAGCTGATAGGCCTAAAATTAGACACCAACTTAACCTTTTTCTTTTTGGGAATCAACAAAAGTGTGATTTAACTTAGAAGGAAAACTACTAATGTTAAGAGCATGTAAAACAGCATGAATAACATCCCTTCCAACAATAGACCAGTATTTTTGGTAGAATAAAGGGGTCATACCATCTAGTCTAGGAGACTTTGTAGGATTCATTTCCTTAAGAGCCACTTCCACTTATGCTGCAATAAAATCCACATTGAGCTTTTACTTCATCTCATCAGTAACTCTACCAACCAGATTGTCTAAGAATTGCATACTGCACCTCTCAGTAGAAGATATAAAAAAGAGTGTGAAAATAGTTGAGAATCACTGCATCTCTTGCCTTATCCACTTGCCAACTCTCAGTAGAATCCCTATTACCCTTAATCATGTTCTTAACCTTTCTCTGCGAAGCCTTATGATTGAAAAAACTAGTAATTCTATCCCCTTGGATCAGACATAAAGCCCTTGACCTTTCTCTCCATATGATCTCTCCCCTTTCCAGCCATTTATGAACCTCGGATCTAGCCCTTTTTAATTTCTCTTGATTATGATCCCTAGGGTCTGAATCTTCTAATAGTTTAAGCTGCAGCTTAGCCTTTTTTAGATTTTTCTGAACATGGCCAAAACTATTTTTATTCCAACTTTCTAGTTGTTCACCACAACTTTTGATCTGTCTCATCACCCCTTCCATTGTTCTATACCCAGAGCAATCCACCCAAGCATTTTCAATAATTGTTTTACAATTCCTATCCTCCACCCACATTACCTCAAATTGAAATAACCTCTTCCCTCTCCTCTGATATTTTTCATTCTGCAGTTGCAACTTAATTGGCACATGATCAAAATATGCCACATTACCATGACTTACACTAGCCATAGGAAATAAAGCCTTCCACTTTAGATTGGCCAGACATCGATCCCAATTACTTCTCGAAAATCTTGCATTTGCTTATTTGTTCTATCTCTCCCACCACTTTTTTCATTGATACTTTACACCTCATTAAAATCTTCCATCAAAAGCCATCCTTGATCACTTGGTACCTTTAAAGATCTAATAAGGCTCCAAGTTTCATGTCGCCTACCAACATCAGGTTGACAATACAACCCAGTGAAATACCAAGGTTCACATGCATCAGTAGTGTCATGAATAAAAGCGAATGTGACTCCTTGAAAAATTCTTAATAACCACATTAACATCATTCTTCCAAAAGAGAGCAATTCCTCCATTCCTCCCCTCACTGCTTACTGCCAAACAATTCTCAAAACCCAACCTATACTTGTGTTTCTCCATAACTTTTTCATGTAGCCTGGTCTCTTGTAAAAACAAGACCTTGGGACCTTACTCTTTGACTAAATCAGAGAGAACTCAAACTCCCCGTGGATTCCCAGGCCCACGGGAGTTCCAACTAAGAAGAATCATTGGGTTTGGCAAGGCTATTCAACAACCTCTTCCAATATCAAACTAGCATGATCAATGTCTTGACTCATACTCACTGGAATATTTCCTATATTTGCTTTGGTCACCCCCATCAACTTACTCCTCTTACTCCCTTCATGTGGTAGAGAAACACTACTACCTACTTCTAAGAGATGTTTTTTGCATAAACTCATAGACTGAGTAATAGGACTCTTACATGGATTACGAGCACGTTTTTTCCGTGTTTCAAGTGGACCTCCTTTGTGGCAACATGGAAAGTTGATGACTTTCAGTATTGACTTGGACTAGAGAAGACCACTCATTCACCAAGCCCACCAAAAAATTCTCTACATTTACATCATTCAAAAATCCGTTAAGACCGCCACCCTCCAAAATAGTCATAACAGAAACACCATGATCAAAGCTTTCCTTTGGTAATGGATTTTGTCATTAAGGATTAATTCCTCAATTGAAACCCCCTATCCCCGTTTGACTTTAGAGGATTATCCTCCCGATCCCCTCCTTCAACGTTGCCTAAGATCTCGCTACCCATAACTGAATGCTCAGAATAATCTCCACCGTTACACTTTGAATTAAATGCAACCTTATCTCCACCACCACATGCTTCCCTGTCTCTGATGGGTTACTCTTCAACGTCAAGCTATTCCATATTTGAGAAGAAGCATGAAATTTATGACCTCCTGAGTCCGCATGAAGCCAGCTTCCAAAATGCTTGCTATCAGTCTCCATAGAAGCAAATATTTGACATCCTACTCTATCATGAATAATTCTTCCACAATGCAGACAGAAACGTGATAGCTTCTCATACTTCTAGGTTTTCACCCCTTGTAACATGGCAGTGTGTCCCTTAGCCAAAGGTTTTTTCAAGTCCAATAAGATTTTTACTCGAAGGAACATACCCCACCCCACATCATCCGCATCCACCTCCACATCCTCCACCACACCTAAAGAACTTCCCAATTTCACCCCACTCTCCTTTGACATCCCTACCAAAGGCAGATTATGGAACTAGACCCACAATGCTACCACATCAAAGGACATCTTACTAAGAGGCATATAACCATCGAATGCATTTATCACAAACATGTGACCATCAAAGAACCATGGCCTACCACTCTCCACACGATTGTTATCTGCAGGGTTAGCAAAAGTGATAATAAAAATTTTCCTCCCCATTTCTGTAAAAGTAGCAGGTTTACTAAGCCTCCAAACCTTAGCCATAGTAGTTTCAACTATATTCTTCCCAATCTGCCAATCTAACCATATCTTACTAATCAAATTTCGATCACCCTTTCATAGGACCTCTGGTATCCCCTCCCCCTCAATGTCAATAGCCACCCCTTTTTTCTTGTTCAACTGAAAATTCTCCCACATCTCCTCCTGGAGTTTTTCCATAGCAAAATATCAAACTACATGTCAACACTCTCAACACCACCTCTATTCTCTAGAGATAAACTAGAGAGGAGACTAGAATATTAATATAAAAAATAAATTAATTAATCAGAGTACGTACATAATGCATATATATATATGCGCGCGCACGTGCATATATATAAATATGGATAGATAGATAAGGTGGTTGATAAAAATTATAATATATATATATTTATATATAAAATATACAGACTTAAAATACGATTAGCTTGAGTGGGGAATCTAGATGCTGCTTAAAAAGAGAAACAAAAGCTTGCAAATTAATTAGCTTTGTTAGTTTCTTGAAGAAGAAGCAATAATAATAAGCATTTATAAAAGGAAAATGACTCGTTGCATGCAATTGTATTTGTTTTTCTCTCTTTCGAATTATGTTTGTGTTTTATAAACTGTAGCAAATAAAAACAGAAAATAAAAAATACAAGAAATATAAAGATACTCAAATTAAACAAATATGAACGAGGGTAAGGATTTAGTGAAAATAAAAAGTCACTTTAATTTGTAGATGATTACTTTACTTAAAATTAAGTGTGCTTATCCATATCTATATATATATATATATATATATGTATATGTGTGTGCATGCGCGCCTGCATATTATATATCTATAGTGATAATATAAGCGGCAATCCGCGACCTACAGTGTTAGAAACAGTAAATATTTTATTTCCCATTTTACCCTTAGTTTTATTTGGCAATTACAGTAATTTGCATTTTACTTTTGTTTTACCAACAGATATTTCAATATTTCTGCCTTCCTGCTGACTGATTTGCTTTTTCTTATTTTATTTCCAATTTTATCCCTTAATTTTATTGTTCAGCTAATTGTCCTTGGTGTCGTTTTGCTTTGCTGACTTGATGTTAATGTCTTTTTACGATTAATGCTTATCACTTTGTCTGACAAATTGAATTGAACTGAAATATAAATGTTGATATTTCTTTCATTCCGTGTGTTGTGCTCTGCTCTCTACTCACTTCTGCTCTCTACTCTTTGTATTCTAACTTAAAAAAAAAAAAAATCTGAACGAAGTTACTCAATACTCAGCAGTTGTAGGTACGTTCTTATTGTTTTTCTCAGTATTGTAAGAATTAATTGTATCATATGAATGAATTTGTTTTGGTATCTAATTAGATGATATGCATATAGATCACAGTAAAAAAAATGGAAAGAAGATAAAAACTATATTTGCGTATTCACGTATGTTTTTACAGGAGAGTAAACCCAACAAAAAAATCAAACCCATCATACAAATTCCATCTTCTGATTTGTTCGTATGTGCTGAGAACAAAAAAAAAAAAAAACGTAGTTAGAGTGAAAAAATAAAACCCAGTTGTTCCAAAATTTTTGAAAAAAATAACTATTGGATTGAAAAAAATTGCTCTGTAGATGTAAAAAATAAAAACCTAATATACATCAATTGCAAAAGAAAAAAGAAAAATACACGCAGACGAAATACACCAAAAAATATACACATGAAATACACCCAACCACAATAACTCCCTACCACACGGCTTGGTGGTCCCAGTGTCACGACCCAACAAAGGAAACAGATCCCAGAGGCAAACAAAGACCCAACAAACAACAGATCCAACCCAGAAACTCAAAAATATCCATTAGAAAAAAAAATAAAAAGAAAACCCAAACAGAGTGTCTTAATACACACGAGATGGTGAAACAAACCTGAAACTGCTCTTGACATTAAGATCCCATCGACAGAAAAGAAAGGGGATGAACAAAAAAAAAATTCAAAAAACACCGTAGCAAGAAAGAAAACCAGATTTAACATGCAACCGAGAAACCAAAAAAAAAAACTCCTTCAAAAATAAAATTTTAGAAATTTACCATTTTCTTCAAAGGCAATGACAGAGAGGCTGTGAGGGAAGAGTGGTTGTCACCGGCCAGGCACGATGAACGTGGCGATGGTCGGCGGTAAAAAAGAAAAAACAAACAAAAAAAATATAAAAGGAGGAGAAGAAGGGGGGGCGGGGAAGAAGAAACAGAGAGAGAGAATAGAAGGGGGCGGGAAAGTAGACTCTCGGAGGGGGGGAGAGAAGAGCAGGGGGGCCAGAGGAGAGAGAGAGTGAGAGAAATAGAGACACAGATAAGGGGGGCAAGGAAGAAGACTCTCAAAGAGGGGGGGCGTTTACGGTACTTTTAACTAAAAGAAAGAAACTTTTTAGAAAAAAAAATTATTGCGTGCAGGTCATGAGTGGAACCCAGACTGTCGATCACTATTTTACACTATTTTATGACTATCGATCATTATCACTTTTTACACTATTTTATGACTGTCGATCACTATACTTTTTTACTGAAAATACGGCCTTTTTTTTTTTTTTTTTAATAGATTGAACTGATGGAAAGTAGATTAGACTTTACGGGTGGGTGTAATGAGAGATGCTTTTGCTACACGTCATCTAGGGTCAAATATGATTTATTTATTTATTTTAAATATTTTTACTTATTATCTTATTCATTAGTTAAATTAATTTAATAAAAATAAAATAAAATAAAAAATAATATTAAAATTTATATTTGATATGACATGAAATGATGCATAAAATCTCTTTTTTATTATATTAATTGAATGTTGTTATTTATCATTTTTACTTTATAGTTTTTAAAAAATTTAAAAAATACCTAAAATATATGAAAACATAACAATAAAAATATTAATTTAAATGAAGAAAAAATATATGAAAACATAGCAATAAAAATAGGGATTAGATTTGCTCGTATCCAAAAAAATAACAATAAAAAAAGTTATATGCTTTAGTTTTTTAAAAGTTAAGATTCTTTTTTCAGCTAATAAGGTTTTCCTTTTGGTGCTTTAATTTCTTAACATGCATTTTAAACTCTGCATATCTTTCTCTAATTTTTTATTGCAATATGAATTTTAAAGCTTTCACTAGGATGTTGATCTCAATGAGAGATTTGCACATAAAACTAAAAAATATACTGATGTGTTTTTTATTGTTTTTCTTTTTTATGTATATTATTCATGGAAGTCATGTGTTCAAAATTTCTATTTGCTTTGTTGTTCATCTCCTAATTGTTTGCATAGAGGATAATTGTTTTAGGCATTATTTTGTACATCTTAGTGAAAGTGTTGTAATTTTAGTAATATTTTGTTAAATTAGTTTTTGTAACATTACCTTTGTAAATATTTTTGTGATTTTAGTTCTATAATTATTTTGTTGCCTATGATTTGATACCTTAGTTTTTATTATATGTTGTTAATTCATAAATTGACTATCTTTTTTTGTGAATTTTTAAAACTAATTATCAATAAATTCAATTATCTTGTAATAAAAGATCACTCTTTTTTTTGGTCATAAAACAAATTTCAAATTTTTGAGTATAAGAAAGTTTACTTTATAATCAAAAAAGTTAAATTATAATGTAAATACATAAAACATTTAGAGCATTCTTCCTTTATAAGAAAAATAAATAAATATCATTTTTAACCATTTTAATATACATGTACAATGATAACAAAATGGTTTTCATATGAATATTTATTTTCTGGTAACGGAGGAATGTTCTCAGTGTCTTTTGTTACCCAATTATAATTACTTGAGATTAAAAAGTAACTCGGTTGTTTGTACTTAATAACCTTTTTAATTTGTTTTTAAAATTAATTATCAATAAATTCAGTTATTTTGTAATAAAAAAATAACTCATTTTTTGGTAGTAAATGAAATCTCAACTTTTTGACTGTAAGAAAGAAATTATAACGTAAATACATAAAATAATTAAATCATTCTTACCTTTCAAGAATAAAAAATAAATATCAACTTGAGCCGTTTCAGTATATGTGCACAAATTGAGCAAAACGGTTTTTCTATAAATATTTATTGTCCTTGCAAAATCTCAACTTTTTGACGGTAAGAAAGTTATTTTTATAATCATAAGAGTTAAATTATAAAATAAATACATAAATCATTTAGAACATTCTTTTGTTTTAAGAATAAAAAAAAATATCAATTTGAATTGTTTTAATATATGTGAATATCAATTTGAACTGTTTTAATTTTAAATGTCTTATAATGAATGAATGTTCTCGGTGTCTTTTTTATTCAATTATATTGAGTTCATATTAAAAAACTAAGTGTCTATCACTTGTGTTTTTTAAAAAAGTGTTTTTTATTACTTGCAAAAATACTTTTTTTTTATTATTAGAAATTTGATATAGTTTTTAAATAGAAATTTGATATATTTTTTAAAATACTTACAACAATTTAAGATAATTTAACAAAAAGGATATTAAAAAAATGTTGTTAACTCTATTTGTAACCCAGCGCAACTCCTTGTATTACATTTTCGCTTTTATTAGCAATTTTAAGCGATAGTTTTGTCATTTTTATTGCACCGTTAAATTTTAGTTTTATTATTTGAAAATTATCAAAAAACATTAATCTCCTAAATCTTGTAAAGAAAATTTTATGTTTTACATAACACAAATTTCGGATTTAATACAAACATAGCAACTGTGTTAAACAATTTTTCATATTGTACATGAAAGTTTAAGGTTTTTTCAGCGGACTACAACTTAGAATGTTATGTTACGTTGTGATAGTCCAATGTGAAAATATCTTTTTATATACACTAATTGACAAAAAAATGAAAGTTGTGTATGTAATTAGCTGTTAATAATTGAAGGAAAATTAATTTGTCCCCAAAATTGACACCTAAAAAGTTTTTATATTTTTCTCGATGGGTGCTCTCGATTAATTTAGAAATTTTTTTTAAATCATTAACAAAAAAATAAATTATTTATACATTTATTAATCATCTAATCTCACTAAATATTTAACACACAGTAACATTTACTATTTATAGAAAAAATAGTATCAGAAGCTTCGGAAAAGTAATGGATGATTCAACTTGCTGTAGACCTAGAAATATTCAACCAACAAAAGTACAAAAACTTTAATGTTATTTCCATCGGTCCTGTCCAATATGGCCCTAAGCTAGAATGACACCAAAAATTTATAAGTTATTTTGTTGTTTATATTTATGTAATTTTTTTACTGATAAATTTTTGCAACTTAATTAAACAAGTAAACAACCCAACGAAGCAAACGTGTATCGCACATTACACCTTGACTAGTATATATATATATATATATATATATGGCTTTGGGGAAGAAAAAACCACAAGCGCCTCCGTCTCTCTCTCATCAAGGGCTCCTTTAACCCACATTGTCTATCAAGGTTTGTTTTACTTAGTTTTATTGTACTTTCTTTAAGGTTAAAAAAGATAAATCTATAGCTTTTCGACAACTTCTAAGAGATATGCGTGGTATAAGCAGATTCATAGGTCGAAAATCTGTTGGAGGGAAATGGTGGTTTTGTGAAAATCACTGCAATTGGTTCTCACACATCGCCCACATCTGCGTGTGGTCCTCACGCGCCACCCCTTTTGCCAGCTCTTCTTGACACATATGCTAGATCACCGAACTTGCCATTACCAGACCTTTTAAATCCGACTTTTAGGGCTGAAAAGAGACAAACGTGTTGCTTTCATGAGCCTTTATAGATTCCAAAATCTATCGGGATTGGTTCAAACTGTAATCTATTATTTTTTGCTTATATCTTACTGCTTTCCTTTTTTATTTCCTTATTGTTAATTAAAATTAAAAAAAAAAGTTCATCTCTCGGACGTTTGTCTATAAAGGTTGAGTCATTTTTTTCTATGAAAGATGAGGTTGGGTCTCTGTTTAGGTAGAAAGTGTTGTCTCTTAGACCTTTTTCTATAGTATCAGCAATAATGAAGGCCAGACCAGTCAAAAAGAAAATAGTGTATTGGTAAAACTCTAAATGCATTATTTTGGTTTATAATATCATGTTTAATATTGGAACATCCCAAAATATATACGATCGTGTATGTAAGTTTCTTTGATGAGTGAATGATAACTATTTCCCTTAAAAAAAAAAAAAAAACTTTGAATGGAAAGCTAACAAAAAGTTGATTTTACTTCAAAAAAATTTAAAAGAAATTAACAAATAAAATAATTATTTATCAATAGAAAATTAAATGTTAAAAAGAAAAAAGAATTGGCACTAATATTAATCAAAATTAAAACTGAAACATGTTAGAACTAAACAATTTTTTAATTGGCATTTAAAAATCCAAATTTCAAAAAAAAAATTAAGAAATTTAAAAAAATGAAATAAAAAAATACAAAACTAAAAATAAAAACTTAACAAAAAAATCATTTTTTTCCAAAAAAAAAAATCATTAAGAAAAAAATACATACTCAAAAGTAGCCCTAAAAATTTAAAAACTTGTAGAATTTTTTAAAATATTAAGCATAATATGTATGCGTATATATGTGTACGTGTCACAAGTCAAAACAATATTTATTCACGAGTTTAAATTAAATCAAGTTGATTTAATAGGAATTTAGTTTGTTCATAATTTAATTTGAGTAATTAAAATTAATTTTGAGCTGATCAACTTATACAATTAATGAACGGAGAACTGTTCATAAACACATTATATGCGTGGGGTTGAAGTCGAAGAGGCTTGGAGAAAATTAATATTTCAAAACAAGAGGATTAGTACTTCCTGTCCATTTAGATATTTTAAATTATTTGATTCGAATCACTCTAAATTATTGGTTGTAACGTTATCCGGAATGAATATTTTAGCGACATCCCGTATCATAAAGTTAAAAAGATTTGTTATAAATAAATAAAATATACGCAAATGCCGCCAGAATGGTTAGGTATGCAGCAGCGCACGATAATACATGGGATTGCTACACCTATAACTTTTTTATAATTATTTTACAGCTCATTTTATAATAAATTAATATAATCATATCATTTTATTAAAAAAATTATTAAATTTATAAAATTACTTTAAATTTCACCTAAAATTATAAAATAAATGTAAGAGTATCCCTATTGAGATGCCTAAAGCCCATAATGCTCTAAATTTTAGCAAAATAATTTAATTATTTTTTATAAAAATCCATCTCCGTCTGATTTCTTATTTTAAGAAAATGTTTTAAGACTTGAATAATGGCTCCCTAAATTATGGGGAGCCACTGTTCATCCCTAAATTATTGTTTATAAATATTTTGTTTTAACAAATAAAATAAGTATTTCTTTCAATTATCTACGCTTTCTTTCGTGATATTTGTTATAGTTTAAGTAATAATTTTAAAAATAATTTAAATAATTACAAAAATGTAGACAAAAATAATTTTAAAAATATTATCGTACCCGGAAAAAGTAATTTAAATTTTTATTTAAAATATTTGCTAGAAAGTATTAGTTCAAAACATAAGAAAAAAATATAAAATAGTGATTAGTTAAGTTTGTAAATAAAAGTGAGAGAAAAAAGTAATAAAGAATTAAGAATAGAGAAATATTATTTTAATAGAATAGATAAATGATATGGAATGAGATGTATGAAATTTTTGAAATATAAGTAAAATTTAAGAAATAATTATAGAAAGTGTGGTTTTTAATTAAATTTTAAGAAAATTTACAGAGAACTAATGTGAATGTCTACCTTCACATATGAGAAAGAAATGGAGAGAAAGAGAAGGCTAGAGAAACTTACAATGCTGAATTTGCTAAGGTCTTAAATGGCATGAGAAATGAAAGAGTCATATACATTTCTTAGAGAAGACGAGATTAGCAAGAATATTTCTAAGAGGACCGAATTACTAGTAGAAAAAAAAGAGAAAGAATGATATGGAGAAAAGGAAGATCGATATGAAGATAATGAAATTAGATTTTGTTGGCATGAATAGAATGCAGCAAGAGTATTTCTTGAATCTTTAAAAAGAGATTTTCAAGGAATCACAGAAGCGATTTTCATCTACATTTTCGTCTCCATCTCCATCTTTTCATTTTGAATATGTGTAGCCAACTTCGTCTCAACCTGTTCTTATCCACTTAATATTATAACTAAACAGTTTACAATTGATTTTAATAATTGGGCAGCAACTATTGCCCATGATATTTTGTGGCTTTTTGTTATTTTGGGTTATTGGATTATACAGATATTGGCATTTGTTCTATTGGGCTGTTATTTTGGGTAGCAACTATTGCCACATGTAGAGTTGTTCGACTATTATTTTGTTATATATTGGTGATCATGTGATTTTCTTTTATGTTATTTTGTTATATTTTGAGATTATTATATTATAGATATGTGATTTTATGGATTGTATATATAGGATTTTTATTTATATATGAGATTTTACTATCTATGTACATATGAGATTATTATATTATATATTGTTGGATAGTAAAAATGAAAATATTTATGATTGTTGGAGGTTATTGAAAACTAGGAAAATAAAATAAAAAGTAATTAAATAAATATAAATAAAAAAAGTATAATATATTTTATTATTATAGAGAATGTTATGGCTAATCCAATGTAGATTTAAGTATTGAATGATTCGTTAAAAGATAAAAAGTTACATATTCTTCAAATTTAAAAAAGTGGAATAACCAATTCAATACCAATACTATAAGTAGGGGTGAGATTTGGCCTGTCCAGACCGGATAAACCGACCGAACTAGCCATTTTTGAATAAGATCGAATAAATTCGGTCCGGTCCGGTCCAATTTTTATAAGATCAAATAAATTCAGTCCGGACCTGGTATAGGGATTTTTCACCCAGACTGGACCAAATGAAAATTAATAAAAATATATTTTATTATTTATATGTATTATTTATATAAATTTGTATATAATTAATTATTAATATATCACAATATTACGTAAATACTATATTCTTTAATGTATAACTGTAATATATGGTACTATTAAGATTAGGCATATGTTGTTCTCAATAATATTCTTCCTATTAAGATTGTCTTTTGTAGGAAAAATATTATTGAGACACTTCCAAATAAACATTTTAACCTTTCCTAGAACCTCTAGTTGTCATACTTCTTTCCAGACCCCATTATCGCCTCCCCTTATCGAGGCTTCTCTTGCCATTCTAGTCAACCTCTTTGTCTCCAAATGGTAGGCACTTTTTATAGAGAATCCACCTTTTCTTGAGCCTATCCATATTAAGCTATCACTAGCTCTTCTCTTACTAATTGGTAGGGAACAAATAATTTTTGCCTTGTTCTCAATAAAAACTACCTTCACCAAGTCTTTCTTCCAAGCACTGCTGCCCTCCTCAATCAATTCATCTACTCTGGACTTAGGATCAAGAGTATTTATGGGTGTTTGAATCCGGTATGTCACTGGATTGGGAAACCATTTATCCTTCCAAATTTTTATGTTAGTTCCATTACCAACCCTCGACCCAAGCTGGACTAAATAGGTCTCCAAATAAAAGAAGGGGCACCTTTCAGCTTTGCCTCCAACAGGTTGTAGTTTTGGAAGTATTTCTGTTTGAAGACCTTAGAGACTAGTGAATTTGGTTCCTTTATTATCCTCCAACATTGCTTGGCTAGAAGTGCCTTGTTGAAACTGTTGATGTCCCTAAACCCCATGCCTCCCTGGTTCTTGTCCATCCCCACTACCCTCCACGATTTCTAGTGGATTCCTCTCCCTTCTCCATTATGGCACCACTAGAATCTAGTCAAGAGGGCTTCAATTTCTTTGAGAAGAAGTCCAATCAGTTTGAAAACACTCATGGTGTAGGCTGGGATTTCTTGCAGCACACTTTTGATGATGATCTCTTTCCCTGCTGAGGATAAAAGTTTGGTCTTCCAACTGTTGATCCTTTTCCATATCATCTCCTTTAAAATCCAGAAAGTATTATACTTTGACCTCCCAACCACAGTTGGAAGACTTAGATATCTACTATAGTCATTACACCTTGATCCATTCACTTGCTGCAAAATGAACTCCTTTTATTCCACCCTAGTATTGGAGCTAAAAAAGACATTGGTTTTTCTTTGTTCAAGGTTTGGCTAGATGCACTCTCATATAAAACCAGAAGATCTCGGATTTGGTACCACTCAACCAGTTTGGCTCTACAGAAAATTACACAGTCATCAGCAAAAAGGAGATGGTTTATCCTCAAACCACCCCTTGTGACTGCAACACCCTTAATTAAGCCTTGGATTCAACACAATGTAGTATAGAACTAAGGCCTTCAACACAAATTAGGAACAGGTAAGGAGACAATGGGTCACCTTGGCTCAATCCTCTGGATGGAAAAAAGACCTCAGTTCACCATTAGTAATGACAGCATAAGAGACTGACCTTACACACTTTATCACAAGATCAGTCCATTTCTTACCAAAACCCATCTTAAGCATTAGAGTTTCTAAGAAACTCCACTCCACTCTATCGTATGCTTTTGACATATTTAACTTGATAGCCATAGTGCCTTCCTTACCCTTCTGTTTCGATTTCATAGTATGGAGTAGCTCATAAGCCACCATAATGTTATCCGAGATCAACCTCTTGGGGATGAAGGCACTTTGGTTCCAAGATATCAACTTATCCAAAACTTCTTTCATTCTATTGGCCAAAACTTTGGAGATCAGTTTGTAAGCTACATTGCACAGGGAGATAGGCCTAAAATCATGCACTAAATTTGGGGTATTTACCTTGGGGATTAGTACCAGATGGGTGTGGTTGAGGTCCTTAGGTAGCCTCCCCTCTTCAAGAAATTCTAAGACAGCCTAAGTTATTTCTGTCCCCATTGACTTCCAATGGTCTTGGTAGAAACCAGCACTGAATCCATCCGGGCCTAGGGACTTATAATGGGAGATTTGCATGAGGGCCTCCTCCACCTCTTTTTCTGTAAAAGCCTTGTCTAAATATTGTTGCAAATCAGCTGACAGTCTAGGTTCTATCCCTTGAATACATTGGTCTACACATTCTGGTTCTGGCAGGGAAGACTGGAAAACTAAAGAGAAATATCACTTGAAGCCCTCTGCTATGTCATGTTTCTAGGTTAGCTGTGTCCCATTCATATCTATGACTCTATTGATAGAGTTTTTTTTTTCCTTCTCTCGTTCACACATGCATGATAGAACTTGATATTTCTGTCTTCTCCTATCAACCAATGTTTCTTAGCTCTTTGCCTCCACCGGATATCTTCTTGGTCTAACAGGAAGTCCAACTCTTGTCGAAGCCTTCTTTGTTCAACCATGTTTTCAAGTCTTTCATCCCTTTGTAATAAGCTTAAGAGTTGGGTCTTTTCTCTGATAGCTTTGGTTCTGTCCCTTACAAGGTTTTTGCTCCATTGTTTTAGTCCCTTTTTTGTTAATTCCAATTTGCTCAACATTTTATTCATACAACTATCCCTTCCAGTCCTGTCTCCCCAAACACCTGAGATTACCTCTTTGCACCCCTCCTCCTTGTACCGGCTTGCTTCATACTTGAAAGGGATATGTGACCTATAGATTGATGGCCTACCAATACTGCATTGCAGCAGTATTGGGCTATGGTCAGAGTAGACTGCAGTCAGGGTTACCACCGAGAACCCAGAATATGTAGCCCTCCAATCACTATTTGCTATGACTCGATCAACTCTTTCTTTAGTAAAAGTCTCATCTTCATGAAGGTTGCACCAGGTAAATTTGTTTCCCCTCTAGCCCCATATCACTGAGATTTCCTTCCTCCATCACCTTTCTAAACTTACACATGAGTCTCTCACTTTGGGGCCTCCTTCTCACCTTTTCATCCTTGTACAACACTTCATTAAAGTTACCTATAACTCCCCATCCCTCATTTCTAGGCTTGAAGGATGATAGCAATTCCTAAGTCTGACTCCTTAGATTAGTTGTTGAGTGTCCATAGAAGCACGTCAGGAGCCACTTAAAATTGCACCGTGCATCTTTAACCTCAACATTGATATGATGCTGAGAATAATTGACCAGTTCTAATATGTCCTCCTGTTTCCACATGAGCATGAGTCCACCACTCTTTCCTCTAGCCGCAACTATAATATGTCCATCAAACTTTAAACGCTTGGCTACTCTGAGACTTTTTGCATAAGATAACTTGGTCTCCATCAAGAAGACCACATCGGGTAGCTTATCCTTCACCATCGTGCGAAGGGTTTGAACTGGTCGGGAGTTCCCAAGCCCCCGATAGTTCTAGCTTAATATTTTCATTGGGATAGACAGGGCTGACTTGCAGCCACCGTCGATACCTCTGGACATACGTTGTCCACCAATTTATCATCCGCCTCGGTTTTTATGAGTTTTTTAAAGGGAATAAGGCTAACCTTGCTAACAATTGCTCCCCTCTTTTTCCCAAGAGACAAATTGGAGTCAGCCAAGGCTATGGGATTCCCCCGTACCCTAGCACACATCTTCCACTTATGACCATCCCCTTTCTTTTGATGCTTATGAGCCGAAACCATCTGTTCCTCTCTTTTTTTTCTTCATCTTTTGTGTAACTAGTCGTTGGAGTTGTGGTGACAAGGGCTTTGAAGTTCTTTTGAAAAGAGGCTAGCCCTGATGTAGGGTTGGGCCTAGTCCCTGGCCAAGCCCATTTAGAAACTGAGTCTCCCAAATGATTTCCTGCCCATCAATCTCGGTTCCCTCTAAATTTGCCTCGCAAGGACATCAACTTGTTGAAAAACCTGCAATTCTTTCACTCCCATTCCAGGCAATGGAATAGTTCCCAACGCTATGTCTAGTCCCTCTGATTCTGCTGACAATTGTTCATTTCCCCTCGCAGCTGAGGTGCCACTTCTTTGTACAAACCTAGGATTCTGAAACAGGGTGGGGGTGGTGCTAGGTTGGCCTGTTTCAGCCTCCTTCACTGGTAACCCTTCAGCTAAGCTACTAGTAGAGGTTTCCACCTCCATCATGCCGCTGTCCTTTCCCACCCTCACTTCTTCCACAACTAGACAGAGATGACCATCTTCTCTTGGCTCCTTTAGCACGTAGCCAAGGCCCCAAAGCTGCTTCTTCATCTTTACCCTCACGGGCTGCCTAGCACCCCTGATCACCGTGGAGGATCCAACCACATTGGAAACAGATCTCTGGGAGCTTCTCATAACGGAAGTGAACCCAATGCTTTGTTCCCTGGTAGCTTATAAAATGGCCTCTGGCAATGGCTTTACAAAGTACCATCTCTACCTTGACTTGTAAACAACTCCCCCATCCAATGCCATCGTCCTCGACATCCACTTCTAAGACTTGCCCCACTGAATGTCCTGTTTGAGAACCCCATTCCATTGTCATACATCCGAATGGTAGGTAATGTATTTGCATCTAGAAAACTTCCCTGTCGAAAGTGATATTTCCTGGACGCTTGGTACCATTGTAAGGCAATAGCAAGGGCAAAGCATTATCGAATGTCCATGGCTTGCCCTCAAGGATTCTGTGCATCTCCGCATGAGTTTTGAATGTAATAATAAATACGTTTCTATTAACTTCTTGGAAGGTAGCCTGTTTGCTGATCCACCATATTTTTTACATTGTGTTGTTAATGAGTTCCTTCCCCACTGCTCTCTTTGAGCAAACCTTACCAATGAGACTTCTCTCTCCCTTACAGAGAATTTCTTATTCCCTGCTACCATCCATTTCTAGAACCGCCTCTTCTTCCTCTGTCAAACTGAGTTTCTTCCATTGAGCCTCTAGACCATCCAACTTGGTACCCCCCCTCGTGCCATATCGGGACCTGGCTGAGCAGAGATGCTCGAAAACTGTTTCACCACCTTTGGTTCAAAGTGGGCTTAGACTAGAGAGGAGACTGGTTGCACTGCCACTTCTGTTAGTTGTTACCCCAACATTCTCAGTTTCCTATATATACGGATTTAAGTGTAGTCTTCTCTCACTAGGCCGTGTTGTTATTTCTATTTCAATTTGATGACCTAAAATAATAGAAATGAAAGTGATATAGTTATAAAGAAATCTTATAAAAATAAATATATAAATTGATATGATTTCATATGATATATTAGATTTATTTTATAATAAAAGTATCTTTACAATCTAATGTATTATATCAAGCCATGTAAGTTTTTTAATTTATTTTTGTGGAATCTATTTGTAGCCAATGGTAAATCTATGTTGGCTTTATGGGCCATGGCCCCCCAAAATTTTTTAAAATTTCAAAATGCCCCTTAAATTTTATTTATAATTCTATAAATATAGAGAATGACATCCCAAAAAAGTTAAAATCCCCATATTGTTTCTAAAATTCAATATACCTATAAATGCTTCTCTTCAATTTTTTTTTATTATAATTCTAAAATTTTGTATAATTTCTATATATTATATATTTTTAAGGATATAGCCTCACTAAAAATAATTTAAACTGAGTTTAGAAGAAATAATAAATTTACTAATATGAATCCCAAAAATTTTTGCTATACAATATTAAACTTCTTAACATGGAATCCAAAGTGAAAATATAAGAAAAAACATTTAAGGGTGATGATCTATATAAAAAATAATTGAGAGGTTTTATCCTCTAAATTTCATTGAGCAAGAAAAAATTTATTTAAGGTCCAAATTATATCATTATATGTTTAATGTGATACAAAACTATCTAGATTTTATATTAAACTTAATAAATTAGCTTACACACTAGAATGAAAAATTACATTCTAAAAGATTACTTGATAATTTTTATGAAAAAAATAATTTTAAATATTTAATTACAAAAATAATAATAAATAAATATTATTTCATGAAATATTATTGTTATAAATCTGAAACATAAAAATTTTATTTTTTTGATTTTTTTATTTCATATAATAAATTATCGAAATATAATTTTACATATAGTTATTTTTTTAATTTTTAATTTATGTTTTATTTTATATAAACATATTACAAAAAGTTACCCTCCCTCGAAATAATTGCCAGTTGTGCCAATGATTTTTTATTTTTTTTTTGAAATGACTTGTGCCAATGATTGAAGTATCTGTTTGTGCAACTTCAAACTTTCTAAATATCTTTAGTAGATTTTATTATTTAATTATATATATTCATGACATGCTTTAAATATTTGTTATTCTAAATGTGATATATTAAAAATAAAAAATTCTGCTCTACACTCATTTTATTTCTATTTTTATTCATCACCATCCACCTCCCCTGAGTCAACTCTGGTTTTTTTTTGAAAATATAATAAATTAATAAATAATGATGATCCCTTATTAGTGAGTAAGGAATAAAGAATATAATGAGACGTAGTACGTAATTTTCAAATTTGGAAGTTTTTTAAAATTTTTAAAAAATAGAAGTTAGAAAACAGAAGGCTAAACCCTAGAGCTTTAAATAGACCCTCCACAGTCCACGCCCAATAGAAGTTCGAAGACACGCGAACACACGCTACTGTGTCTCCGCGGTATTCTCTCTCTCTGTCTCTGTTACCCTCTAGAATATAGATACTAGAGAGAGCACTCCAGTTCAATTTCGATCGTCGACTCTTTTCCGATCCTCGAGTTCACTACTGATCAATATGGACCTTCCCAGCCTCCTCGTCATCCTCCAGGGTGCTCTTTGCCCCAGCCCCGATGAGCGCAAGGCCGCGGAGCAAAGCCTCAATCAGGTTGCTCATTCAACTCTTCATCTTTACTTCCTCTTTTCTTTTTTTTAGTGAATGATTGGTGTGTGAATTATGCTTCATGGTTATTGCTAGTTTCAGCTCGATTGTGAAGTGATCGCTGATTTCTTTTTGTTTTTGAGAAACAATTGTTTATCAAGAATTGAGATTGCCTCATTCAGTTTCATAATTTTTTTTTTTAAATTTTTACACAATAAAATAAACAATTTAATTTTTTTAAATATTAAATAAATATATTATAATAATATTTTATTAAAAGTATAATCTCAGCTCATCTTATCAATAAAGTAGGAAGTTTCTCATAATTCTTTGAGAATAGCAAATCAATTTCCTTTGAGATTAATTTTATAATTTTCGTATTGCAGTTTCAGTACGCACCTCAACATTTGGTGAGGGTATTGCAAATCATCGTGGATAATAACTGCGACATGGCCGTGCGCCAAGTCGCCAGCATTCATTTCAAGAACTTCATCGCCAAGAACTGGTCTCCTCATGAGCCTGGTGTGGGACGCCTTGCTTGTGCGTGTTTAGCGTCTCAATCTGTTGGTTAATTTCGATTTATATAATTTGTTCATTTTCGGTTTGATATAGATGAGCAGCGGAAGATTTCCCAAACCGACAAAGACATGGTGAGGGACAATATCCTAGTGTTCGTACCACAACTTCCTCCTCTGTTAAGGTAATATTGTCTAACTACAGTAGATTGATGTTTGATTAGTTTTACTATACTTATGTTTTAATGGCTAGTTTTGTGCTGTGTCCGTTCTTTATGTTGCATGCTTTCGAAAGTTGTAATTTGTTGATTGTATCTTGGGATGATTGTCTGATAAAGCATCTTGCGATATGTTCTTTCTGATATGAAATTCCGTGTATTTATCTTTGTGATCATCTATTTTTAAGTGGTGTTATTTGAAATACATGTTATGGACTTTATATAATCCTAGCAATTTGTGGACTTCATTTTTATCTCTAATATGAAGAAAATTGAAATGAAATGTCATGCTGTACAGGGTACAGATAGGTGAGTGCCTCAAGACGATTATCCATGCTGACTACCCTGAACAATGGCCACACCTTTTGGACTGGGTGAAGCATAACTTACAAGATAAGCAAGTCTATGGAGCTTTGTATGTGTTACGGATACTTGCTAGAAAATATGAGTAAGTTTTATCTTTCATCCTATTCTGGCTTAGAGTTGAGATTCAGAGATATTAAAAAGTAGAACTAAGTAATGTCCCTTAAAATTCTGTAAGGGCTTGTGTAATTTTTCTTTAAGTAAATCTAATTTAGTATTTTTTTTTTGGTTTTTCCCCCCAAATAGGAAGGATGCATGAGCAGACGTGAATAGACTCCATGCTATAATTTTTTGGGAATATAATTTAAGGACATTTTGAAAACCCTAGGAGTTGGCTTAAGTGGTAAAGGGCTTGGGTTTGGGGGTATGCTCCCCCCAGGTCTAAGGTTCAACTCTCCTTAGGTGCAAACAATCTCTAGGGATAATCGGACTGTGAGATTTTTTCCTTGAATTACACGAGGTGCACTTGTAGGAAACTCCTTGTTGAAGGCCTGTGCACCCCAGGATTAGTCAGGATGCTGTTCCCGGACACCCGTTGCCAATAATAAAAAAAAAAAATTGCATTTTGAATGTAGTTGATAAATTTAACTACAATTATTTGTAGAAATAATTTAGCTTGCTTTCTTGGAATGGTTTGGTTAATCCCATGTTTGGCATGAAAAGAACTGGGCAGCGAAAATGTTTATATTTCTGTATGTGTGGGAGTCCTTTTTTTTTTTTTTTAATACCTTTTCTTCTCTTTTTTAAATCTATTTTCTTATTATTGCTATATCATTTTGTACATACATGCATAGGCTCACACTTGCTTTTTCCTTTTTCTTAATAATTAATGAACTGTCCTGTATGTGAAAAAGGATGAGATCCTGGTTGTTTTTTTCTTCCTTTTTAAGGAAAAAATAGGTTGTTACATGTCAGTTTTTTAGATAAACAAGAATAAGATTTTATTGAATTAGGCGTAACCCAAGTACACAGGAAGTATACAAAAGTAAACACCTGGTTACAAGTTAGGAACTAGAAAAGGATACAAGAAAATCATGAACACTAGTTCCGTTGAATACAATCGCTGAACTCCAAAAAAATAAGGTGTCGAAAAAGAAACATCTAAGTTCATCCAAAGAGTGTTCCCGATCGACATAGCTCCAGC
Organism: Carya cathayensis; assembly: GCA_011037825.1. NCBI lineage: Eukaryota > Viridiplantae > Streptophyta > Magnoliopsida > Fagales > Juglandaceae > Carya > Carya cathayensis. Next base: position 1,493,807 of record QGSO01000359.1, on the reverse strand, counting down.
CGTTCCTCTCAAGCCAAATGCACCAGATGAGACATATGTGTTACATTCTTAGGGTTTCTAATCTTAACAAAGAATGAAAAAACTGATTTGTGTGAAAAGAGTATGAGAACATGCATTTTACTCACTTTCACCTTTGCAGTCTCGGCCTTTTGAAACCTGTCAGCCCCTCTCTTATATTTTCATATCACCTGTATGTGAAGCTTTCAGATTCAAAATCCTTGATTTCTGTTCATGCATTCTTAAGCATTCTTTCTATGTTCCTGTGTATATCTATCAACTTTTGTTGATGCACATGTTAGTGTGCACAATGCCAGCATTGAAGTGGTGTAAGTGGGGATGAGATTAGCACACTCATTTTATGTACGATGTTGTCGTTTGCAATGCTAGTTATGGATACAATTTCTGATTTTCGAGGAATTCTATCACATCATAAATTTGCCATGTTAAAGCCTCTATCCTTCCGTTATTTACAAGGTGCACTTATGTTGATGCCAATTTGGTTGTTTACTGAAATTCAATTAATTTTTTCATATACTTAGGTTCAAGTCCGATGAGGAGAGAACACCGGTTTATCACATTGTTGAGGAGACATTCCCTCATTTGCTCAATATATATAACAGGCTTGCGCAGATTGTCAAGCCATCGCTTGATGTAGCGGAGCTGATCAAGTTTATTTGTAAAATATTTTGGTCATCCATATATGTAAGTTGGTAGATGGATAGTTTGACAGTCTACCTTCCATCAGAATTGGAGCACATCAAGTGATTTTCATTTTAGGTGTTGCTTTGACTGGGTATCAATTTTTGTTTGTTACATGTTTATTGATGTTGCATTACTGTTCTTTTCTAAGAATATCCATTGAAATCCTTTGGTTTTATTTATTTTTTATTTATTTTTTAACTGAGTTGTTATTGAGTACAGAGCTTTTGGATGACTGAAAACTTGCATTTTGATGTGCTCTAATCTGTTTTCTCTGATTTCTCTTTCAACACTCTAAACTACTATGAGAAGCAGATTGCATGTGTATTGCCTTCTACCTTTGTTGTCCCCCCCCTAGCTTGTGAGAAGTTCATTGCCTTGTTAACACTAGTGTGTTGGGGTTAAGGCATCTTTTGAAACAAAGTTCGTTTCCACAAAGTGTTGGTTTTTCATAAAAGCTTGGATTAGTCTTGGGGGCAGATGATCTTTTAACTTTCTTCTTATCATATTTTTTTCTTATTCTTTTATCTCTACAAACTCGCTTCTTTTTTTATTGTTTGGCACGACTGGTTTATTGTTTGTTCTTTTCAGTTGGAGATTCCCAAGCAGCTCTTTGATCCGAATCTCTTCAATGCTTGGATGATTCTTTTTCTAAATGTATTGGAGAGGCCTGTCCCCTTAGAAGGGCAGCCTGTTGACCCTGAGATTCGGAAATCATGGGGGTGGTGGAAGGTCAAGAAATGGACAATTCACATTTTAAATAGGCTATACACTAGGTAAGTTTCTAGATTTGAAACATGCCTAAAAACTGAGAATGAGTCTTGCGAGGCATTCTGACTTAATGAACTATTATTTTGGGGAGGTTGAGGGGGTGTTGTGAAAATTGAACTCACGAACTATTATTTTGACTTGTCATCTGCAATTAACTATTATGTCACAGGTTTGGTGATTTGAAACTTCAAAACCCAGAAAACAAAGCTTTTGCGCAGATGTTTCAGAAGAATTATGCAGGAAAGATTTTGGAATGTCACTTAAATTTGCTGAATGTCATTCGTGTTGGTGGATATTTACCTGACAGAGTTATCAATCTGATTCTTCAATATCTAACCAACAGGTTATTTTACGCATTCTTTTTCCCATTTTAAGATAAAATTTTCACTAAACCCCTTTAAAATGTTAAAATCCTTTTTATGTTTTTCTTTTCTGAGTTTTCTGGTTCATTCAATCTTCTTATCTGTAGCTTCAGCTGTTTAGTTATGTTTTTATTTAGAAAATAAGGTGAATATCATATGGGATTTCTCCTTTTTATGTATGATATAATTTACAGCTTGTGTTCCAGTCTTTAAACTCTTTTCTATCTTTTTCTTGGAATAAAATTCTCTTATTAATTATAAAAAACTCCTTTCAATCTTTTTCTTTTATAGTTTTCTGGTTCTTTCAATCTTATCTGTAGCATAAGCTGTTTAGTTATGTTTTTATTAGAAAAAGCTGAATATGATACTGTCTTTTTTGTTTTTACATATGATAAGATTATTTGTTCTTAAAGGTGCTAAAAGATCTGTTCATGTTACAATCTCACTCAAATTATAAGTTTTGGATCAGCTGAACTAAACTCAATAAATCCTGTTATCAACTACAAATGGTTGGCTATTTTATGATGGCTATAAGAAATACCATATCATGGTGTGGAATTTAATGGCATGACCATTCATGATTTTCTTGTCTCACTAGAACATCACTCATAGGTGTTGCTCTTGTATATGACCCCTGTACTTGGGATTTTGCCCATTCCTATGATCAATAAAATCTTATTTGCCAGATAAAAAAAAAGAAACCATTTCCTTGTAGTGCCTGGTACCTTCCTCATTCTTCTTTTGGCTTTGCTTTTAGCTTTTGTTTGAGAATCAATTTTAAGGGTAGAGAAGAACATCCTTTTTGCCAATGCATGCTTGCAGTTGGTCTTTTGACCAAGAGATGTCTCGGAGAGTGTGTGAAATAAAGTTCAGACAAGATTGTAACCGCACAAATCCATAGTTTCCCCAGTCTATAAAAATAAAGGTTTTAAAGAAATTATCGGTCAAATATTAAAAGTATAAAATTGATAAACGAGATTACAATTAATCAATATAATCAAGAGTTGTGTCTTGTGTGAAAATGGAATTCTTTTTACTTTTGGGCCTCGGGGGAGAGCAGAGAAGCGACATCATTTTGATGCAGCTGCAACTTCAGTGAAGGTTGAAGCCATAAATTCTCATATGCACAGCCTGAAAGCTTTCAATGAGTCCAGAGGTTAAAAAATTACTAGCATTTATTTATTTATTTATTTATAAGTAACTAGCATATGGCTGAGGATTTTAATTCTCAAGGCATTGGGCTACATTTGCTCCTTGAGGCGGGTGATGAACTTGGTAGCAATAGTGATACTAATAAAAAAAAAACAGTAGTGATACTCTATATGCTTAAATTGTTCAAGGTATGCACGAAGCATTTTTCAGCTAGAGGCATTATTATTATTATTATTTTTTGGGTTAATTTTCTTTCTGTAATTATCTTTTGTGGGAGAATTTTGCAACTTAATGTTTGAGCTGTGTACAAATGAGTCCATAAATATTAAGCAAGTATTAGATTGATCTTCAAAGTCCAAAAGCTATGCTGATACATTTGAGAAGTACCATGCACATATTATTGGATTCATATCGGTTCTGGTACTGTTGTCAGACTATCTTGGAGAGCCATAGGACCCTTCCCGTTGCGTTTTTATCCAAGGATTATCTTATGGAATCCTACTCCATGTAGTGTTATGTAAATATAGTTTTGGTCCTTTTCTTTTCATGTAAAGGATCACATACTTCCAAAAGTAATATTGAATATGACTCTGGTTACTAGGATAGGATTTCTTGCGTGTCATTCAGAGAAGCATAATTTTTTGTCAGGACTTTTCTTTGAATTCCCTTTTGTAGAGGGAATGGGAACTTACATGTTATGAAAGGATCATAGTCTGTGGAAGTTCTTGTTTAAATCTAAAGAAGTAGGCAACTAATGCCAAAAAACAAGAAAAAAAGTTGTATTTGCATCAAGCTATGATGCATCTTCCAAAAGTTCTCGATCCCACCAACACCGTCTTTTCTCTAATCCATGGGCCTTGAAACTGAAATTACCGTTGTGTTTGGCTGTTTATCTAATTTATATCAAGATCATCAATCTCTTGATGCCTTGCCTCATTTATTGCTGCTTCGTTGCCACGATATATACTTAAAAGTGGAAAGAATCTATTTGACCTCCTCATTTCTAATATATATGCAGTATCTCGAAGAACACTATGTATAACCTGCTCCAATCTCGACTTGATACTCTTCTTTTTGAGATAATTTTTCCCCTTATGTGCTTCAATGACACTGATCAAAAGCTTTGGGATGAAGACCCACATGAGTACGTGAGGAAGGGTTATGGTATGGCCTCAAGATATAAATTTATTGCTTTAAAGGCCTTGGATTGCTGCAGGTGATTGAGGACTCTCTTTGTTGGCTTCAGATATCATTGAAGATCTATACAGTCCAAGGACTGCTGCCATGGATTTTGTCAGTGAGCTGGTTAGAAAACGTGGAAAAGAAAATCTTCATAAGTTTATTCAATTCATTGTGGAAATTTTTAAAAGGTATATATTTGTTATTTAACTTAGTGTCTAGCATTTGTGTATTAAATAATTGGGTGCATTATTTGTTCCTTTGTATTTTTCCTCCTCCAGTTATGATGAAGCACCGGTAGAGTACAAACCCTATAGACAGAAAGATGGTGCACTTCTCGCTGTTGGAGCTCTTTGTGATAAATTGAAGCAAACTGAACCTTACAGGTCTCAACTTGAGCATATGTTAGTGCAACACGTTTTCCCTGAGTTCACTAGTCCATTTGGGCATCTTAGGGCCAAGGTTTGTTTGGCTAAAATTTATTTTCTGTTTATTTATCTTTGTGCAATTTGGCTACTTATTAGTTTTCATAATGCAGTGAGTTGTGATGGTCTTAAACTCTAATGTTGGCAATGTTGGTAAAACCTCTAGGCGTATTTAAGGACAAACGCTGTCTAGCCTTGGCACAAGGCGTAAAGTGCAAGTGCATGTTTTTAAAGATGATGTATAACCCCTAGGGGTTGGCTCAAGTGGTAAAAGGCCTTGGGTTTTGGGGGTATGCTCCCCCTAGGTCTAAGGTTCAAATCCCCTTGGGTGCAAACAATTTTTAGGGGCCATCGGACTAGGGGATTTTCCCCTTGAATTACCCGAGGTTCACTTGCAGGAAACTCCTTGTCGAGGGTCTGTGCACCCCTAGGATTAGTCGGGACACTGTTCTGGACATCCGGTGCCAATAAAAAAAAAGATGATGTAGAATAATGATAAATCTGTAAAATATAATACGAGAAGGCTTTAAAAGTTACTTATAAAAGAAAAGGCTTTAAAAGTAAGATGGTAAGATGGTAGCACATGCTAACATATTTAGTATATTAACTCATTAGAGTAGTAATCAACATGAAAATCAAGTAATCAATTAATTACTTAAAATTTAAACATAACATTTTGGTGTTACTCTCTTGTACTTCACTAGTATACAAATCAGTTAGATTTGATAGCGATTATCAAATTTAAAAGCGTGCTTTATGCACTTTAACTGCACACAACATGCCCACAAGCATGCTTTTGTAAATGCTCTTTGCTATCTGTAAGCGAAGCACTTTGGCCCTGGCGCTTTGCCTTTTACAAGCACTAATTGTACGCTCTTCTTCTTTAAACGCTGATTTAGTAACTTTATGTTAATGTTTTTTTTTTTTTTTTTACTTTATGTTAATGTTTTCTTTATTTTTTGATCTCCAAATCTTCATATCACAAACATTGTTTTCAATTGATTTTTTTTGTTGCCTTTTGAAAGAAGGTTGAGAAATACACATTTGATTGTTTTTGCATGAGCGTTCATATTAGCTGCGCATTCATTTTAAAGGCATTACTATTTTTCTGCCTTTCCTGGTATTAGGGAAGTGTGTTCTAGTGCTGCTACTTTTGCACCTGCTCCTATTATAGTTGAATGAAAATTTTGTTCTGGATTTAGGCTGCATGGGTTGCAGGACAGTATGCCCATATAAATTTCTCGGATCAGAACACTTTCCGTAAGGCTTTACACAGTGTTGTGTCTGGGATGCGGGATCCAGAACTTCCTGTTCGTATTGATTCTGTTTTTGCTTTGCGCTCTTTTGTTGAAGCTTGCAGAGGTATATATATGCTGCACACTATGTGTGAGTGTTTGTTTTTTAATAATGTTTATTTTTCTGTTAGTTTAGATGGTTGGCTGCTTGATAGAATTTACATTTTTTTTTAACTATGCAGATTTGAATGAAATTCGCCCAATTCTTCCTCAACTCCTTGATGGTATGTGGTTTATGAAATCTTGCCAAGACTGAACAATGTGACTTTATGAATAACAGATTTACAATACGCAAAATTTTCTTCCATCCAGAGTTCTTTAAACTTATGAATGAGGTTGAGAATGAGGACCTTGTATTTACTCTGGAGACTATAGTGGACAAGTTTGGGGAGGAAATGGCACCATATGCTCTTGGGTTATGCAAGAATTTGGTAATATTTGCTATCAATCTCATTTGATTTTATTATATACAACTTCCTTCTTCAGTTCATGATGGTCCATTTTTCTCTCTAAATTTAGGCGGCTGCATTTTGGAGGTGTATGAACACTGCTGAAGCTGATGATGAAGTTGATGATCCTGGTGCTTTAGCTGCAGTTGGTTGTTTACGTGCCATTAGCACAATTCTTGAATCAGTGAGCAGGCTTCCTCATATTTTTGTGGAAATTGAGCCAACTTTGCTTCCTATAATGCGTAGAATGTTGACAAGTGATGGCCAAGGTGTGCATTCTGTACTTATGAAAATATTATTTCGCAACATATGTAATGGATGTCTTTCGCTCATGATTGAGAAATTGAAAATGTATAAAGAAAATGAAGAATCGTGTTTCCTCTGTAATGTATATTGTTTTGCAACATAGTTGTTGAATTAGTTAGTAGATTGTTGGTATAGTATAGGTCATGAAAGCACTTGAAGCTGAACTTAGTAGAATCCACTTTTTGAAGGTTTTGTTCCTCAAGGAGTTAGGTTCATTTTCTGGACAAGTTTCTAGGAGTTCTTCATAAGTTTTGAGTCTCTAGACTTTGAACGCCTGGCATTTTGATCTCTAAAGTATTTTAAGTTAATGTGGGCCTACATAACATGAATTATAAGTTCTTTATATTCGAATCACCTATATCGGGCTTGAAGTCCCCAAGCCCACTGGCGGTCGCTTCGGGCACCTTACCACCGCAACAGAAAGGATTGCCAGTTTCTGGCAACCTTCTAGTTTTGAAAATGATGGCTTTAGATGGACCAATAGGTTAGTAGAGCCGTGACAAAACGACGATGTCAAATGGACCGGCTCGGACTGAAGCTATCTGTTGTCTTCAGGCCATCGGTAGTCCTCTGGTTGCATAGGAAGTGACTACGACAACCAGCGACTTGTTAGTTTTCAACGAGGAGCTGTCTCAGTTGCCGGCGACCTTCCAGTTTTGAAAATGATGGCTTTAGATGGACCAGTAGGGTGGAAGATCCGCAATAAAACGACGACATCAAATGGACCGGCTTGGACTGAAGCTATCTATCGTCTTCAAGCCATTAGCAGTCCTCTGGTTGCACAAAAGTGACTGCGACAACCAGCGACTTTTCAGTTTTCAACGAGTAGCTGTCACCCGTCCCGCAGAGGTGAATAGCATTGATGAGGTGTCGATCTCAGTTGGGTTAACTCAGACACCCTCTTATGTTGCCGATACAGCCTTGGGAACACTGTAAGTTGCAAATAAGGTCCTCTCCAGGGCCTTGTGCACTCTGGAAGAAGAGGATGGGGCTTTCTCAATTGATGAGTCAGTGGATGGGATCGAATTGCAGGTGGTATGTAAGGAGTTTGGGGTTAGCACTCCTCTCAATGAAATGGAGGATATTGGGGAAGAGCCTAGTCCTCGTTGTTCTCTGCCTCTAGCACCTTTATGGTCTGGATTACACTCAGACTAGGTTCTTCTTAAGGTTGATGAAATTTGTCAATGTGTAGGGATTTCTTGGGAAGGCTTCGAGGAATAGTTTAAAGCTCTTCTCATTGCCATTGAAGCAGGACAGACTCTCCCAACCAGATCGAAGGATAAGAAAGCAAGGGAGCTCAAGAGGCTTTCTTGTTCCATCAACTATGACTCAAGGGAAGTGTGTGCCAGCAAGGGGGTGGCATAATGATAGAGCACATTTTGGTGCCTCATGAGGCCTAAGATGTTGTCATGGAATGTTCTGGGGTTGAATGACCTGAACAAGCGCCTTCGGGTGAAGAACCTAATTCAGGAATGGAAGGCTGATGTAATCTGCTTGCAGGAGACTAAGTTGAAGATTGTTGACAGGAATATAATCAAAAGTTTGTGGGGTTGCTCTTACACAGGTTGGGTCTCTTTAGCTTCCAAGGGAGCTTGAGGAGGTATCATAGTGATGTGGGATAAGAGAGTAGTTAATATGATAGAGGAGTATGTGGCTTGTTCTTTCACGAACGTGGATGATGGCTATAGATGAGGTTTTGATGGAGTATATGGGCCTAATGTCGACAACAATAGAAGGCTTTTATGGGATGAGATCGTAGGCTTGTGTAGTTGGTGGGACGACCCTTGGTGTATTGGAGGGGATTTTAACATCACCCGGTTTTCTATGAAAGGTCAGGGGACTCTAGTATTGGGCCAGCCATGGCTGATTTTTCATCCCTAATATTTTAGTTGAATTTGGTTGATCTACCTCTAGCGGGCGGAGACTCTACTTGGTCCAATGGGAGGGCCAAATTTATTGTCTCTTTTCATGGGAGGCCCACTTTCCTAATTTATGCCAAAACGCCTCCCTAGACTATGCTATGACGATTTTCTCCTCTTATTGGATTGTGGGGGCCTTCCTTAAGGGCGGAGATACTTTAAATTCGAGAACATGTGGCTGAAAGTAGACGGGTTCACGGATAAAGTTAGCTCATGGTGGTCCTCCTATCACTTTTTGGGCACTCCTAGTTTTGTGTTGGCTGGGTTAAAGCCTTGAAAAGTGATCTGAAAAAAATGGAACAAGGAAGTCTTCGGGAACATTAATGACCAGCGGAAATTTTTTTTTCAAGAGTTGCAGAACTTTGATGAAAAGGAGTCTAAAGGGCTCACTCGGATGAAGACGACAAGGAAAAGGGCTGTTGAGACTGAGCTGGAAAAAATCACCCCCATGGAGGAGATTTCTTGGAGACAAAAATCCTAGGCTTTATGGTTAAAGGAAGGGAACAAAAGCACAAAGTTTTTGCACCGAGTTGCCAACTCCCACCGAAGAAATAATGCCATTGAGGTTCTCCACTTAGAAGGCAGGGTGCTTACAGACAATGCAGAAATTAAGGATCACATTGTTAACTTTTATGCTAAACTACTCACAGAACTACACACTTGGAGGCCTAAGGTAGACAGGCTGGTTTTTGATTGAATAGATCCGGCAAGTGCGACTTGGTTGGAGCGATCATTTGATGAGGATGAGGTACTTAATGTGCTAAGAGGGATGGAAAAAGATAAGGCACTGGGCTCACATTACTTCTCAATAGTTTTCTTTTAGGCTTGCTGGGATATTATTAGGGAGGACATTATGAAGGTCTTTCTTGAATTTCACTCAATCATGAAATTTGAGAAAAGACTTAATGCATCATTTATTGCTCTTATTCCTAAAAGGGCAAGGTCACTGAAGGTCAAAGATTTCCGTCCCATAATCCTAGTAAGCGGGGTATATAAGATCATTTCGAAAGTCCTAGCTAATCGGATGAGCGAAGTCATGGGGAAGATCATCTCAAAGTCACAAAATGCTTTTGGCAAGGGAAGACATTCTTGATTCTGTACTCATTGCCAATGAATGCTTGGACAGCATACTCAAAGCTGGCACCCTAGCTATCCTTTGTAAACTGGATATAGAGAAGGCGTTCGATCACGTAAGCTGGGATTTTTTGGTGTATATCCTTGGTAGACATGGGTTTGGGGAGAGATATTGTCAATGGATAAAATACTGCATCACAACCGTTAGATTCTTGGTCTTGGTAAACGGCACTCCCGAAGGCTTTTTCAACAGCTCTTAGGGTTTGCGACAAGGGGACCCTATGTCCCCTCTCCTGTTTGTTTTAGTAATGGGTGTGATGAGCAAAATGTTGAAGGTGGTGGTGGATAGGGATATCATCTCGGGTTTCTTGGTGGGCGGCTCATCTAATGTTAGTTTATAGGTATCTCACCTTCTCTTTGCTGATGACACCTTGATTCTTTGCGAGGCTGATCCCGACTAGATTTGCTCCTTGAGGGTACCATTGCTTTGCTTCGAAGGTGTCTCCAGTATTAAGGTGAATTTATCTAGGTTTGAAATGGTTCCTATTGGCTTGGTTCATAACTTAGGCGAGTTGGCTGCCATTTTGGGCTGCACGGTGTCATCCTTTCCAATGAAGTATCTCGGCCTTCCTTTGGGGGATCCTCATAAATTCAAGGCAATGTGGGATGGGACTATTGAAAAGATTGAATGCAAATTGGCAGGTTGGAAACGGATCTATTTGTCCAAAGGTGGTAGAATCATCCTAATCAAGAGCACACTATCTAATCTCCCAACATATTTCCTATCTTTATTTCCTTTGCCTGCAGGGGTGGCTAATATACTTGGGAAGATTTTTCATGATTTCTTGTGGGAGGCCTAGACGATGAGAAAAAATTCCACTTAATCAAGTGGGAGAAAATCTGCACCCCTCTACCTTGTGGCAGTTTGGGGATTAGAAAGTCGAGAATCTTCAATTCTTCTCTTTTAGGGAAATGGCTATGGCAGTACCATCGGGAAGGGGACGCTCTCTGGAGGAATGTCATTGAAGTCAAATATGGGAGCATTTGGGGAGGATGGTTCTCTAATGAAGTAAGAGGAGCATATAGGGTGGAAGTTTGGAAATGTATGAGGAACGGATGGGTAGATTTCTCCAACAATTTTAGAATTGAGGTGGGAAGGGGAACACGAATTAGATTCTGGTCCGATATATGGTGTGGTTATATTGCCTTGAAGAACGCTTTCCCTTCACTCTATAGGATCGCGTTGGATAAGGAATGTTTCAGTGGCTGATAACATGGTCACCTCCGCTGGTTCCTTCCAATGGTTGGTGAGGTTTACTAGAGCTGGCCAGGATTGGGAGGTGGGAGACATTACAGAACTTTACAGGGCACTTTATGCGCTGAACCTAAAAGCTGAAGGGGAAGACAGGTTGCTTTGGAAGCATACCGGGAACAACTACTTCTCGGTCAGATCCTTCTACAAGGTTTTGTTGCCGCAATCTTCTATTGTTTTCCCTTGGAAGAGTATTTGGAGGAGTAATGCTCCACTTAAGGTTGCTTTTTTTAGCTGACTGGCCTCTCGTGGGACATATTTACTATTGATAAGCTAAGAAAGCGAGGATTCTTAATAATTGATTGGTGCTTTATGTGTAAAAGCAATGGAGAAACAGTGGATCATCTTCTTTTACACTGTGAAGTGCTCAAGGCTTTATGGGATGATATCTTCTCTAGGCTTGGCATTGCCTAGGTCATGCCTAGGAAGGTGGTTGATTTATTGTTTTGCTGGGGAGGAATTCAGGGCAATCACCATTTATTGGCTGTTTGGAAGATGGTGCCTCTTTATTTAATGTGGTGTACTTGGAATGAAAGGAATGGTCGCTGCTTTGACAATGGAACGGTTGATGGAAGGGTTTAGGGACCTTTTCTATCATACATTGTTACTTTGGGCTTCAACCATTGTATTGAATGGGACTAGCCTTAATGACTTTTGTGTTGATTTTCACAGCAGTTAGCTTGTAGTTAGGTTCATCTCTTGTATACTCCCTGTGTACCTGGGCTATGCCTAATTACGTGATTAATAAAATTTCTTATTAAAAAAAAAAAATCCTAAGTTATGAAAGTTGAAGCACACATACAAAAAGCAGCTAAATCTCCTCTCATGCCTGCATCAACCAAATTGTATAAATAATATAAAAAAGTCCACATAATACAGTACACTTGGAAAGTATATACAATGCAGAAAACTATGTTTACCATTTTTTGTCACTTTTAGACGGCTTTTTGTGGAGTCCCATGAGAGCAGTATATTAATGGTTCTTGCAAGTCTCTAAGCAGCACATGCAGTTCCCTAATTTTGAAGCGTTCCTGCTTATTGAAAATCAAAGGGGATATAAAGTTTACCTGTTTAATATTGTCACTGTTTCATTTAGCTGCTGGAATCCTAAACTTTTGTGTGATTTGCTGCTATAGTTGCCCTTTTTCTTAGAGTTCAATATCTCATTCCCCACTTACGTATGTATTTTTTTTCCCTGTTACCTGTGCAGAGGTTTTTGAAGAAGTTTTGGAAATAGTATCATATATAACTCTCTTTTCTCCATCTATATCTCTGGATATGTGGGGTCTATGGTCATTGATGATGGAAGCATTGGCAGATTTTGCTATTGACTACTTTCCAAGTATGATCTTCTCTGCCATTTGAATACTTGGCTGGATATTCAAGTGAAATGTATTGGCACTATTGCAATTAGTATTTTTGTTTAGATTGGGTGTTTTTTTTTTTTTTAGAAGAGGATGATACCTAAATATTATTGATAAGCCCTCATTTATGGTGAGTGGATGCTGCGGTTACAGTCCAGCACCTTGAGGAAACATAATCAATCAAGCCCAAAACCAAGGTGTAGAATTAAACCAAATCTAGAGAAAAAAAAAAAAAAAATTCAAATCCGTGTCTATGCTCTATATAAAACCAATCATTTATAACGTAACATTGGCAGACCTATTCTACCAATTCTTAGTATTCCTGTGATTTCTTTTGGAGCTGAAAAAGGCTCTTCTGTAGACCCTTTTGCACCCACTTTTTAGTATTCTATTTAAGTTGAGTTTCGTGTATATATATACACATTTGATAGGTAACAAATAAAAGGTAAGAATATTAAACAAGGAAGTTACTTATATATCTATGGTATTATGTTTTCAACTTTCTGTCTACCGCCTGATCAAAGACTAGAATTGGAGTTTTTTTTTTCATCTTCCCCCTAAGTAGGTGCTTTCTCTTCTATACCTTCTGTGTAATGCGCTTTCAATTTACTTGTAAAAAATAAAAAATAAAAAAAAGGCATTTAAGCTCTATTTATCTTTAGAATCAGTTTCGATTACGTTTCCTGTATTTTAATTCTGAGAAGTGCTATTTTCATGCAGATATTTTGGTTCCTTTGGACAACTACATATCCAGGGGAACTGCACATTTCCTCACTTGTAAAGAACCAGATTACCAGCAAAACCTTTGGACTATGATTTCATCTGTGAGTTCTTTCTTCTTAATAAAGTTTGTTTTGATGCCTAGCAATTAAGATAAAGCATTGAAATGAAAATTTGAAAAATCTTGGTGACTTTTTGTGAGACTGATTTATTTATTTATTCTTGAGTTTTTTTTTTTTTTCCTTTCCTCCCCTTTGGCTGATAAGATGTGTGCTGTTTTAATTTTGCAGATCATGGGAGATAAAAATGTGGAGGACAATGACATTGAGCCAGCTCCGAAGGTCATTCAAGTTGTCTTCCAGAACTGCAAGGGGCAGGTGGATCAATGGGTTGAGCCATATCTCAGAATCACAGTGGAGCGATTACGTCGGGCAGAGAAGTCATACTTGAAATGTCTTCTTATGCAAGTGGTAGGGAACATACAGAAACTCTTTTTTATACAAATATTCAAATTTTCCTTTTAACAAAAGGATTGTGTTTCTGAGTTGCAATTTGGAAGGGGCTGTTTCTTGTTGGTATGCCCATTTTTGTTGGCAGGGCCCCGCCTGGGGGGGTGGGGACTTGGTATCTGCCATGTTTTGACTTTTCCCTTTTGCATTGGAACTTTTGTCTGTGGAGCACATCTCTCTCTACAGAATAAATGACAGCCATTGCTTTAGTTTTTGCCTTTTGAATTGAAAATTTGATCTGTGTAGTTTCCCTCTACAGAATAAATGAGGGGGAGCTATATTTACAGCATAGGACTCTTAAACACGAGCTTGATCTTCCTTGTAACTGAAAGATGAAACCATTGATGGTCCTTAGAAATCATGTGATTCTTGCAATATTGTTTGTGTTGGACCCCTTAGCCAGATAAGCTACTCAAGTTTAACACATCTACCTTTTGGTGACCATTAAACTTGCAAATGAGGCATTTAGATGGCTTGGATATGGGTTTCATCATACACATGGTTTTGTTGGCTTGTCTCTGGCTAAAACTATTATATCTCTGACTTGATCTGTTTAGAATCTATACCTTCTAAATGTTTCCTGATATGATGTCCAAAACTTGAATTGGTTGTAAGGTTTGGTCACGTGTCATGCCTTTGTTCCTCTAGCAGCACACGTCTGGTTGTCCATTATTATTGACTTATTGAAATGCTAAAAAAATAGTTGGATGCAATGAGCCCTTAAATATTAGTAGTATATATAAACCAATTAAATAGACCACTTGGCCTTGAAAACAGAGGTTTGTATTATACATGAGCCAATAGAGGAAACCTTCAAAGCCTTGTTAGTTGATACACATATTCAGTGCTAAAAACTAAATGTTTGGATATCAGCTGAAAATAGTTCTGTTTTTCTCATTATCTTGATTTAACAGTGGATGATTTACTTTAACTTTTCCTAGTCATGTGCTTCAAAAATACCTTGTGATAGATGGAAGCATCTTTGAGGTGATTACTATTAAAAAGAAAAATGATTGCAGATAGCAGATGCTCTTTTCTACAATTCAGCTTTGGCACTCGGCATATTGCAAAAGCTAGGTGTTGCAACCGAAATCTTTAATCTTTGGTTCCAGATGCTGCAAGAAGTTAAAAAGAGTGGTGTACGCGTTAATTTTAAAAGGTGAACTTTCAATCCTTTTTCCTGTTGTTAGTGCTGCCAACCCTCAATCTCTTCATCCCACTTGCCCTTCTGCTCCCCCAGAAGATCAAAGGGAAAAAAAGCCTCTTAAATTCCATCATACCCAATGGATCTGGTACTTGCTCGTTTACCCTTGAGGATGGCATGTCATATGAATTTCTGTGTTACAGGGAGCATGATAAGAAAGTTTGTTGCTTGGGATTGACATCACTACTAGCACTGCCTGCTGGTCATTTGCCAGGGGAAGCCTTGGGACGCATTTTCAGAGCAACCCTTGATCTTTTAGTTGCGTACAAGGATCAAATTGCAGGTCTCTCTATCTCTCCATGTTGATATATCTCTTTCATTTTTATTATTACTTTCTAAACTTATATGATGGGCAGAAGATGCAAAGGAAGAAGAGGTGGAAGACGATGATGATATGGATGGTTTTCAAACGGATGACGAAGAGGATGATGGTGATGTATCTGACAAGGAAATGGGAGTTGATACCGAGGATGGGGATAAAGATGACAGCATTAGACTTCAAAAGTTGGCTGAACAGGTGTGGATTTTAATCAGATTTTCAAATTAATTTTATGCTTGTGTTGTGAAATACAGGACAATGGTTACACAGTTTAGATCGTAGACATTTATATTTGCATGCGCTATATATATATATATATATTTTTTTTTTGCATTGTTTGAGTTCTTGAAATTGCATGAATTTGTATGAGTTAAAAAGTGCTCTCTCTCTCTCTCTCTCTCTCTCTCTCTCTCTCTCTCTCTCTCTCTCTCTCTCTCTCTCTCTCCGTGTTGGATCATCTTTGTGGTGATTCAAGCCAGTGGCATCATTGTGTGTTCACACTTTTCTTTCTGGTTATTATGTTACGATAGATTTGGTGAAGAGAGTCGTTTTGTTGAGCAGCTTTTGGGTGGAATCAATAGTTTTCGAGTTTGCATTGGGTCATATCAGTGTAGGGTGGCTGGTGGTCATGATGTTACAGCCGGGGCTCTAAAGAATACATCCAATGAGAAAAGAACATACTTGGCTCAACATTGCTCTAATGCTCATGGCCACTACGTAGCATTTGCCAAATGGTTGAAGAGGCCGGCAAGGTTTTACAGTTATACCAAAAGGTGTGCAAAATTTTGGGAAGGGAGAAATTCATCTTTGCGCACAAAGCCACTACTTTGGTTTTCCTGTCCATTCCAAGGGAGAGGAAAGTGGGGCAGGCAAAATAACCATTCTGGTGGTTGATAGTGGAGCAAAGGCTGTATGAAACATGGATAGGCATGCCTTATCATCGAAAAGGATGTAGAAAGGGAAGGGCTTGCGGGTGCATCCCACATCTCATAGAGAGGAGGAATACCAGGGATGAAAAGGGATAAATAACTCTACAGCTCATGGGAATGGGAAAAAAAAGTGTGCCCTCCAAGGGGAATGCCTAATTGTCCACATAGTGCATACACAAGACACTCTAGAAGGTCAAAATGATTACAACGGTGTTTGGACCAGATTACATTCACCCCATAAACAAGGAGTCCAGGGATTAGTTTGTGGGTTCGATCTAATACAGATATGGAGTCTTGCTTAATGTATCAGAACAGCATTTATTATCAATTTGTGCTGTGGCTTAGTATTATTCCTTGATATCTTCATTGTTTTATTCATTTACGAATCATAACTTGATGTTTTTTTAATCACCAGGCAAAGGCTTTTCGCCCATATGATGAGGACGATGATGATTCGGATGATGACTATAGTGATGATGAAGAGTTGCAATCACCAATTGATGAGGTGGACCCGTTTGTTTTCTTTGTGGATACCATCAAATGTAAGTGAGAATATTCCCTTACATCATGTTTTAGATTAAACAATTTAAATATTGTTGCTAGTGTCTAACTGTAACCACCCCCTTCCCCCCAACATACATTTACCTTTGCCCCACTTTCTTTCATATCCAGCCTTGCAAGTATCAGATCCATTTAGGTTCCAGAACCTCACGCAAACACTTGACTTTCATTATCAAGCCCTTGCCAATGGTGTTGCCCAACATGCCGAACAGAGGAAAGCAGAGATTGAAAAGGAAAGAATGGAGAAGGTGGCTGCTGGTGGTTCTTAAGCTTTTGATGCCATCTTGTGGCTAAAAATTTGCTTTGCATAATACATCCAATCCGTAATGGTTTGGAGCATCTGGTTGTTTCGATGATCATGAAGGTCGTTGAACCCCAATGATTTCTCGGGTCTAAAGTTCTTGGAAGATTGCTTGTACAAGTTCCGCTGACATACAGTGGGATTAGTGAACACTGGAGCTAGTTCTTTGTTCTGTTCTTCCGGCAGTCAGAGGTATAGTCATTATTTGGTGAGTATGGCTATTCTACAGCAGATATATGGCTGTCCCGTCTTGAATAGTCCTTTCCTCCTTTATCTCTCATGTTCATTAGCCACAATTTCTTTGGGTTGAGTATTTATTCCCTTTGAGTTATTTGGGAACCATAGGATCTGCTCTCATGGCTTGAGAGCAGCAGGGTGGGTTTCATGCATACAAAAAGTTATTTAGGATTTCTTTTCCGTTTCATACGGCTGGTTGATGGCTATATTGATTGTTATTATTATTATTTAGCTGCTGGGTCACCAACAAATGTACCCTCCCTCCCCGGTGTATAGAGTCTTAGGGTTCGAAATTGGTATTTTTTGGGTTTTGATTGCAGAGGGCTTCCTAGGGTAGCTTTGCTGCCGATTGTAAAACATTTACGTTAAATATTCTTTATACGATATGTAGATTCACGAGAAAAGATCCTTTTGGATATGATGTGTATGTACTTCCTTGCAATGGTTTTCTTTCGTGGTTGGTGGTTTACCAAAGCCGTAATAGTAGTAGTAGTAGTAACTGAGTCATTTCTCCATTTCTTGGGGTTCTACACTCCAGCTAAATACCATTAGATATGTGTACACGCACCCACCAATGTTCTGGCACAAAATCAAGGAAAATGATGTAATGGAAAATAATTATATAACGCTTCATTGATTTGTTATACCTTAAAATGGTAATTCCATTAATGGAAGCGCAAAGATAGCCTGAAATTGGAGTTCCTATATGCTGCTAAAAATATTCTCTTGAACTTCTATAGGACGACATGATTTTGTTATATTACATATCACCTTGTCTTGATCACTAACAACCAAAATTTTGAGACAGAGAAAACAAACTAACATCTAAGGGTATGTTTGGGTTCTGAGAAATGAGTGAAAAAAGTGAAGTGAAAAAGTAAAAAAATAGTTTGAATATAATTTTTTAATATAATCTTTGTTTTAAAGTTTGTAGTAGTGGTATTGATTTTTGTGTTTAAGTAATGATATAGTAATTAGTAGATGAAAAGTTTAAAACTTGAAATAGAAATGTATTTTGTGATTGAGTGATGTTTCGGAATGAAGTAAAGAAAATTTTGAGAATCTTTGGTGTTATCCAAACATGCCTAAATCTTAAGAATCAAGGAACTCAACTACAAATCAATGAGTCTTCATGCCATTTGTAACAATGGGGTCCCAACACTCTTTAAGAAGTACAAAAAGGAAACTTATAACCTAACATATATCAAATTGATTTGTAGTTCTTTAGGTAACTTTTTTTAGATCAACCATTTCCATAAACAAAATTCCTGGTGGCAATCCTATTAAGTTATTTATTTTATGTTTAGGGTTACAAAAAGAAAAAAAAGTTCTATATTTTGGTTTTAAAAAAGAGACTGCGTTTTATAAAGTGAATGCAATAGAAAGCTTTTTCAACACTCAGAACAATAAAAACATGCTATTACAAAAGCCACATTCAACCATTCCTGATTTCAATTAGGAGCAATACTATATGGCAAGTTTAAATGCTCTTTCGAAACCAAGAAGAAGTGTGTATTAAGGATGGTTCCTTAACGTTTATGACAATGGTTGTAGATAAGTTAGTCGGAAGTGAGAGTCTGTGGAATACTTGTGGTTAAAGACTTTCCTGAAGTTTTTGTTGATGAGTTACCTAGATTACCGCTGGATAGAAAAATAGAGTTCGAAATAGAGTTCGAACCTGAAATGACTCCAATGCATAAAGCACTGTATCGTATGGCTCTCGCGGAGTTGAAAGAGCTTAAGGTGCAATTGGAGGAACTGTAAGAGAAGGGGTTTATTTTTCCCAGTTCTTCGCCATGGGGTGCACCTGTGCTATTTGTGAAGAAGAAAGATGGTTCGATGAGGATGTGCATTAATTGTAGGAAGTTGAACAAGGTGATGATAAAGAACAAGTATCCATTACCTTGAATTGACGACCTATTAGATCAACTAAAAGAAGCATTGGTATGTTTGAAGATTGACCTACGATTCAGATATCATTAGTTGAAGGTCAAAAAATAAGATGTGTCGAAAACTACCTTTAGGACAAGGTACGGCCACTACGAGGTTTTGGTGATGCCCTTTGGGTTAACCAATGCTCCAGCCGCATTGATGGATATGATGAACAGAATATTAAGACCTTACTTGGATAGTTTTGTTGCCGTATTCATTGATGACATCTTGATTTATTTAAAAAGTGAAGAGGAGCATAGAAGTCCACCTTAAGTATGGCGTTACCATACTTAGAGATCAGAAGTTGTATGCCAAACTCAGTAAGTGCAAGTTATGGCTTCGTGAAGTGAAGTTTTTGGGTCACGTGATTTCCAATGGTGGGGTAGAGGTTGACCCCAGTAAGATTGAGGTAGTGATGAACTAGTAAAGGCCGACCAGTGTGCATGATATTCGCAGTTGTTTGAGCTGATAAATTGCATATTTTAGCTATTTAAAACCAATTTATTTCAACTGCTTCGTGACATTATTATTGGTTTTAGATGGAAAAATAGTTAATAAGCATAAACTCGAGTTGTAATTTTTAATTGATTAATATCATGTTTATGCTTAATTCTATAACTATGATTTAATTGGACAATATTTCCTCACATATATAATATATTTTTAATAATCTATTTTTTTCTTTTTAATTTATTTCGAGTGTTATTTTTATTTCTTTATTTGCAGCATAAATAAAATTCACAAGAAATCCGGTTGGAACTTTGAACTAAAAGCAGATGAAAATCAAAGAAAGCACTTTCGGTGGAGGATTACTATTTTATTTTTGCGGAAAGCTAACAGACGAAAAAAAAGCTAGAAGACGGAAAGAAGAGCTGAAAGAGGAGGTCGGTGCGTGTAAGAAAGAAAAAGAGAATAAAAACAGAATGGAAGACGGGCTGAAATTGGAGACGTGCTGGAGTGATTGGCTGGAGTTTGTTGGTGAGATGACTTCTGGACGTATACGGAAGGGTGGCCTGGACGTGGAGGCTTCTTGCTATGGGATGCAAACTTGTCAACATAAACGGATCCTCGAAACCTTAGTCTTTTCCCATATCAATACATGTTATCATTTTAGTTTTATTTTGTCACGTCAAAAATCATAATTTCAATAACCTCATTTTATATTCAATCACGCATATCTTTTAGTATTTTATTTTCATTTGTTTGAGAGAATTTTTCACATTAGTCAATCCCTGTGGATTTGATCCTGTAAGGTACTACAACACCTGTATACTTGCAGGTAAAACTGCACTAAATTTTGGTTCATTAATTTGAGTTAAGGTTTAGGCGCAACAACAGTTTCTTGGGACTAGCTGGTTATTATAGAAGGTGGGTTTTTCCACATTGTTTGGACCACTTACCACCCTATCTAAGAAAGATGCAAAGATCATATGGAGCTACAAGTGCGAGGCAATTTTTCTTAAGCTGAAGAAGAGGCTTACTATAGCACTGGTACTTACACTACTGGAGCCCCATAAGCCTTATATGGTATATAGTGATGCATCCAAGGTAGGACTTAGATATGTACTGATGCAGGAAGGACGGGTATCGCCTATGCTTCATGTTAATTAAAGGACTAGGAGCAGAATTATCCTACTTATGACTTAGAGTTAGCTGCCATGGATTTTACTCTAAAGATTTGGAGACATTACTTGTATGGCGAAAAGTGTGACGTCTTTAGAGATCACAAAAGTCTCAAGTATTTGTTTGAGTAGAAGAACCTGAATATGAGGCAAATAAGATGGTTGGAATTGATCAATGACTATTAGTGCGACATAAAAAGGACCATCCCAAAAAGGCAAACGTGGTAGGAGATGATGAGTCGCAAGACTAGAGCTGAGATTTGTCAACTTCACCATCAGACATGACATCTCTTTTGACTAGCATGAGAGGTTTGTTGATTGAAAACCATAGTCATGAGGTCATTTTGACCTCAATCTAGGAGTTTGTCCCCTTGGATTGGGAAGAACTCAAGGAATGTCAAAGGGAGGACAACAAGCTAATAGAAATCATTAAAAAAACAAAATAGATAAGTTTGAAGGGCCAAAGACTTCAGCGTCTGAGAAGATTATTTCAAGGATCGCAAGGTGATTTCTGCCAACCAGGAATTAAGAGATAAGATTTTAAGGAAGCTTATAACACTCCCTATAGTTCAGAAGCTGGCAAGTATTTTGCAGCTACTGCCCATCCTAGAATGGAAGTGGGAAGATATGTCGATGGATTTTATGGTGGATTTTCCAAGAATTGAAGCTGGGAATAATATTATCTGGGTGATAGTTGACCGATTGACTAAAAGTATCCACTTCATACCCATCAAGAATACAGATTCCGTGATAAGAATGGTAAGGATTTATGTGTCAAAAATTGTTAGACTACAAGGCGTGCCAAGAATGATAAAAATCAAACAGGGACTTTCTTTCACGTCTCAGTTTTTGTAGAGTTTGTAGAATTTGATGGGCACAGTCTAAAATTCAACAGTGCCTATCATCATTAAATAGACGGACATATTGAGAGGATGATTTAGACAATCTGGAAGACATGCTTAGGACCTATGTTCTGAAGCATGAAGGAAATTGGGAGAAGCAGCTACCTTTGGTAGAGTTTGCTTACAACAACAGCTTTCAGGCTACCATTCACATGGCGCCCTATCAAGCTCTATATGGAAGAAAGTGCATATCCCCATTATATTTGGACAAAGTCGGGGGAAAAAAAGTGATTGGACCAGAAGTCCTATACGAGATAAAGGACCAAGTCCTAATGATTAGAGAGAAAGGATGAAGATGGCACAAAGTTGGCAAAAGAGCTACGCCGACAGTAGAAGAAGGAATCTAGATTTTGAAGTCCAAGATTGGGTCTACGTGAAAGTTTCTCTTATGAGAGGAGTGACCCAATTCGGCATTAAGGGAAAGTTAAGTCTAAGATACATGGGACCCTACAAGATCTTGGAGAAGGTGGGAGCAGTTGCGTACTGTTTAGATTTACCAACTGAGTTCCATTGAATCTAAAATGTGTTCCACGTGTCCTTGCTAAAGAAGAGCTTCGGGAATCAAGCACTAGTAGTGATGGACTCGGGAGTATACCATTGCCACCCAACCTGACCTATGAGGAGAGACCAGTGCAGATCATTGATTGGAAAGAGATAGAATTGTCTAACCGCAAGATTCCATTGGTCAAAGTACTATAACAAAACTATAATGTTCAGGAAACAACTTGGGAGAGAGAAGTAGATATGAAAGTCAAGTATCCTTATCTGTTTGGATCATATTATAGTTTTGTTTTTTCTATGAGTACAACTCAACTGATTTTTGAATTCATTATTTTGTATGAGATTGCATTACATCAGTCAGTCATTGTAATTTATTTGTTTGGATATCAAATAAAGTATGTTCACCGCAGATTTATTATGGCCTCGTGTATGGTTGTTCTATGAGTTTTGTTTTCCGTCATAGACTCTATCTTTTGTAGCTTTTATGGCATGTGAATGGAAGACCACGAGGAAGTCTCAGTTTTCGCACAATGGATTAGGGAGATGAGAGAGGAGTGCCATGGGAGGCGACTCAAGGAGCTGGATAGGCAGACTGTTGCCTATTGGCAGGCCATGAAGAAGTGGAAGCACCACCACACCCATGTCAAGGATATCGATAAAGAGGGTAAGGGATACAAGTAGAAGGCCCTTCCACATGAGGAGTGATTTACACCTCACCACCTCTCTACATGGGCGGAGTCTAGCCTTGTAGTAAAGGAGCGTGCCGCCAATCCTGAGCTTAAGACATCAAGATCATCTATGTCATTGACTCACTAAGGACGACTGCTCATACATGGATACATTCCAGACAACGACGATGAAGAGGTCGAGCAACATATTGCCCCTAGTCATTTAAGCAATATGGTGTATGATTCCGGCGATGACATTCTATACTATACTATTTGCCGCAACATACCACTTCACCATTGCTCAACTCACCTCCACCCGCATCGCCTAGCCACTCTATGTCTTGTGATGAGTAGCAGATTTGGTGAGTATTATCTTCTTATTTTCTTTGGTAGAAGTTATATTACGTACACATTTAGATGTTGAGAACAAAATCCTTTTTATAGAAGGGAAGTATGTAACGACCTTGGATGAATTTCTTTAGACATTAGAGAACATTGTAAAGATTTCAAGAATTGAGCGACCTATTTGGTTTTAGTTTATCAACATAGTCAAATCTCAACCATTATGGTGACTTCTATTTATTTAAGACCCTTAGGAGTACAAGTTGGCAAAATGAATTGCACCATTAGCATCGAATGAATATTTAGAATTTTATGGTACAATAACGCGTTTCCAACTTTTTGGATGAATAGTGAATGGAGTACCTTTTTATTTAATTAAGGCACTTAGAGTTGAATTTTGCAAAATGAATTAACCATTAGACTCATATAATTATTTAGGATTCATGGTACAATAAAATGTTTCATAATTTTTTAGGTGAATAGTAACACTAGACATAACACCATGTGGAAATCGGTTTATTTTTAGAGAACTGGTTTAGATCTTTGATAAAATGTTGTTATACATGGAAGAATTTGTTTGAAACTCAATCTAGAGTCTCTCAAGTGTGAGTTGTTGTTTGGATGAAATTTTTACCAAGTCATGCTATGGTCAATATTTAGATTAAGTTAGAACTTGAATGTGAGATATATGATTATATTTATTGCATGAAAATCAAGGTTCTTGTAGTTTTGTTTCAAGTCCAAAGCATGCTATACTTGATTTTGGTGTTTTGATGCAAGCCGATTGTTTTATCAAATGTTTGGTGATTTTTGGTTGGTTAGTCAAGCATGATAGCATTTAGATTTGAATTCTGAACATGTTAGGAGAGTACTTATGGACTTTTGGAGTCCTTGGAGTTGATTTGGAAAGTACTAGACCAAAAATATCAAGGATTGGTTATATTTGACCTAAACTTCTTGTTTTGGCATTTTTCTTGATGTAGGCACTTAAAGATTTTTATGAAATGAGTAAATTGGTGTCTTAGCATGATTTTAGAACTAAGGATGTGATTTTTTAGAGTTCATAAATTTGACTTATGGCATGTTAGTATATTAGAAGGTCAAGTTGAATCAAAAATCAAGTTTTAGGCCTATAAGTGAATTGGCCAAGCATTTTTCTCCTAGTTTTGTTTTGTTTTAAATTTCTCTAATTTGATATTTAGATTTATGACAAAATTTACATGAGAAAGATTTGGAGTTAGTATACAAAATCTTTATTTTAGGGGCACAATTATAAATTTTCACAAGTAGATGGGTAATTTTACAATTTTAGCCATAAGTTAGTAATTTTTATGTTTCTAAGAAATTAGTGAGATATTCTAACCTTAGAAATATCTCCATTTTAGTTCACGTACTTTTACGTTCACTTTTGCTTTACGCTAATCACTATAAGTTTGCCTCTAACTTACTCTTAGTGTATTTATGTATGTATGGTGGTAAGACTGTTATTGTTATATTCTTGCCACTTATGGTTATTATAAATTATTATAATGTGCCTTGTAATCAATTACAGTTCATGCTTATATATTACATGCCATGATATGCCACGCCATTTGTCACATATCATGCCATATCACATGCACTGAGAACCCACACACGACAGACTAGATGATGTCGAATAGTCCACAACGTGGCGACAACGAACTGATAGCTTTGATTATTCACTTTTTGGATGTGATTTTAGATGTCATTGCTGAGCTGCTCACTAGCAATTTATTGCAGTAGTTTTATTTCAAGTTTGTAATTATGGAGTCCTGTCTTTAGTACTTATTTTGTTACAAACCTGTTTGACAAGTGTTGTAACCCATTTGGATATCTGTTTATTATGTGAATTTATTAAGTATTTTCATATTTTTGGGATATAGGACTTCTGGTATATTGTGTATTGTTCAAAGAAAAAAAATATGCACTATGTATATTGCATATTATTTGTTAGATATATGATTGGCACATTGCATCTTTAACTCTTATAAACAGGGCTATGTAACCTTGTGTTACATGTCCCGACACTTCAAGTTTCGTCAAATGCCAAATGGGGGTTGCGAGCGTTACATAGACTATTGTGGCATCTCATTTCAAATGACAGAGTAGAAGAAGATCTAATGAAGATTAAAGCTATAATTGAATGACTAGTTCTTAAAACTCTAAAGGCTTCAAGAGTTTTCTAGGTTTGGCATGTTATTACACGAAATTTGTTATACATATGGTTCCATTCTTTTTCTTTTAACTTATATGTTGAAAAGAAATGCCTTTCAATGCAGGAGTAATGAGACTACTGGGGCTTTTGAGTCCAAAAAGTCAACAACTTTTAATCTTTGGTTCTAATTTTGCCAAATTGTTCTTAGCTATTTTTGGTTGAATGCAATGTATGATTTAGAGGAATTAAAGCTATGTTAATGCAAGGGGAGACGCCCGTTCCTTTTCCACTCAACTTCTCAAATGAAATTGTTTTGTTGATGTCTTCTAATGAGAATGAATTCCTAACCTTGGTTTCAATAGTCGAGAAGACTTTACTTAATTGGTCATTCTTTTAAATTAAAGACATATCACTAAAACTTTACATTTCTATTAAAGCAGGAAGTAGGAACTTCTATGCGCTATGACTTTAATAGAGAATACAAGCAATGAATTGAGAATTGAGTAATAGATGCTTTGTCAAGAAAAATCGTCTTAGCTAGCTTGTGATGAGCTCTTCCATAGAAACTCCAACTGATTCATCCATAGCAACTTCCAACCGTAGGCTTATAGGTATGTGCCTCTCTCAAACTCCATTCTCATTTGCACACAATGTACTTGGGTTTAGTACTTTACTTTCTTGACATTCTTGTTCACCTAATTAATAGCTTTTCTCGTTACTGCATGTATCCTTTACTGGGTGACAGTTTGTATATTTCCAAAGTCCTTGGACTCAAGGCCTAACATTTGCTTGACTTGTACAAACTTTGTGACCAGCCGAAGCGGCAATTTCATATAAAATTTCTTGGCATCAATAGCTAGGCTTTGGCTGGAGCCCACGCTAGAGGTGGATCAACAACTCAGGATCTTCAAAGAGAACTTGACTTGCTTTCTAGGTTATTAGTATATTACTATTAGTTGTTCACTTTTATGGATGTTAATACCATTACTAATGCCGAAAGTAATTTCAATTCCTCTCATGTAGCTAACGTCAACTTTTATTATGTCATTCGACCTTATCTTGGTTTTATAGCCTCAGGCATCACTTAGAGTTTACTATAGTCCAGAAACCATAAGAATAAAATTAGAGGCAAGTTATATATTTTTATATATATATATATATATATATATATATATATTACATATTTTACTGGTCTTCTTACAGATACTTCTTCATATGTTCTAGGTTGTTATTTGAAATGAAATTCTTATCAATAGCCTTCTAACTTAATTTCCATTTTTCTATAAAAAAGAATATAATTGTAAATAGATCGATAAGCAAAGGAAATATAATAGATCTTTGAATGACATCTTGAAGGTATTTTTGAGTGATTGGTTAAGCTCTACAAAGTTGATGGCTCATTACAGAAATGTTTTAGTCAACCTTGTTTTTGTTATTGTTGATGATAGCTTAAACTAAGGCCTTTGATTTTTATTTAAGCTTATTATGGTGTTATGTTAACACCATTATTAACTACATTTGCTGGGACACAACCTCAATATGCTCCTCCAATACCCAATGCCTATCAAAATCTCTATCCTCGTCCAAATCCATAAACTCTCCCTCCGAACTCGTAAGCTCCAAATCCATATGCTCATCAAAATCCTTATACTTTTTCAAAACCCCTATACCCCTATGCTCCCCCTCCAAACCATATGTTACTCATTCAAACCCTAATGCTCTGTCTCTAAGAACTAATGCTCCTCCAACTCCTTACCCTTTGTATTTGAAGTTGGCAGGTAAATGTAATATGGTTTTTTAATTAAACTATATTTCTAACACATTATAGCCCCCAATTATCTAGCCTTTTGGTTCATCTAATATCAGTATGTCAAGAGAAATTGAGCAAGTTGAGGAAAGTGGGCATGAGGATACATCAAAACCAATAAATGAGAATGGGACACTAGTTCGCCACGAGTGAAGAAGGTACTGGTTTGCACTCAAGCAAGCATCATATTGAGCAAGTTGTGGAATTCACTTTTCAAAATGATTAATCAATTTTTTTTTCTCTCTTTAGCAATTAAAATGGGCGCAATAATTTTGGTTTTAAGTATATATTTTTGTTATGAAATGACAAACGAAATTTTGAAATGGATGATGAGAGCATTGCTAAGAGAGGTATTAATAAGGATGGTAGTGCAAGAAAGCTTGAATTTATGCTTGTTGATGAACCTAAGTCTAAAATGAGTTTCAAGTATGAAGATGTTGCAATTGCATATTACAAGCAATATTCAAAGTAAGAGGGATTTGAGATGAAGACACTTGGTTGTTCGGTGGTGGAAAGCATACAAGTACCAACAGTAATGTATCAAAGCCACATCCAACAATAAAACTAAAATCAATGCCTGGTTGATTAATTGTGAGTGGTGTTTAACTACTATAGAACTACCATCTAAAATGTCTAGATTGAGCCCACGCAAATTCAAATATTTTAGATACTACCAAAATATATATTTAATTTCTAAGTGGAAGATAGAATTGAATGATAAAGCTGGAATAAGAACAAATAATAGCTTTAATTCTATGGTTGTTGAATCCAAAGGTTTTAAGAACCAAGAGTTCACAAATAAAGATTGATGAAACTTCATTGACTAGACAAGGCACATTCGCATATGTAAATGAGTTGTTGAGACACTACTTGATTATTTTGAGAGGATGCATGATATGAACAATGACTCTTATGTCTTATAATTTTGGATAATGAATTTAGATTGAGAAAAGTATTATGGGTTGATTCATAGAGCAGAGCGTTATACCTATACTTTGCAGATGTTGTAATATTTTATACCACTTATTTGACCAATAGACACACGATACCATTTGCACAATTTGTTAGTGTAAATTATCAAGACCAGTCCATACTTCTAGGTGCAGGTTTGATATCAAGAGAAGATACACAAATGTTTGTGCAGTTATTTCGAATGTTGTTGAAGTGTATGAATGGTCAAGCACCAACTGCAATCATAAATAATAAAGAAGAGTATGATTTCTTTGTTTTTCCACATACTAGACAAATATTGTCTATAGCACATCATTAAAAGCTTGGTTGACATTGAATGTACAATTGTTGTCTAAAACCTTCCATTGAAGGTTGTATGATTCTCAAACATGTGATGATTTTTAGGAGAGTCAGAGGAGAATATTGGATACATAAAAACTTTATGATAATGCATGGTTAAATGGCTTATACCACACATTTGGATACCGATTTATTTGAAAGACGTGTTTTGGGTTGGGATGAGCACTAGTCATCGAAACAAAAGCATGAACACTTTTTTTGATAAGTTTGTGCATTCGAGTACTATACTTAAATAGTTCGTTACTTAATTTGTTGATGCTCTAAAAAAAGTCAAGAATAATCAATTTGCCGACTTTAAATCTTTTAATACCACGATACCATGTGTTTCACCTTTTCACCATATGGAACCAATACTAGAGTGTGTATACCAATGCCTAATTCAAAGAGGTTCCACATGAGCAATTGTGAATAATCTACTGTAACTAGTCACTTGTTAGAAATGAGGGTGCAATTTCCACTTATGAGATATTTGACATTTTGCAAATTGAATCATTTACTAAAAATGTAAAATTCTGCTTTTATTTCAATGTATACACATAATGAAACACTCTCGGAGAAGCTTAGCTCACATTCAACATACAATTGTTGTCTAGAATCCTCCATTCTAAGTTGTATGATTCTTAAACATGTGATGAATTTAAGGAGAGTCCGAATTTGAGGAGAGTCCGAATTTGAGGAGAGTCAAAGGGAGCTACTTGATGCACACAAACTTCATGATAATGCATGGTTGAGTGGCTTATATGCTGAGTACACATTTTGGATACCAATTTATTTGAAATATGTATTTTGGGTTGGGATGAGCATTAGTTATTAAAACAAAAGAATTAACACTTTTTTTTATGAGTTTGTGTATTTGAGTACCATACGGAAAGAGTTTGTTGATCAATTCGACAATGTCCTAAAACAATTTGAGAATGGGCAATTTGTCGACTTCAATTCTTCAATATCACAATACCATGTGTTTCAATTTTTACTATAGGGAAACATTCCTCAGTTTATACACCAATACCGAATTCAAAGAGATGCAACATGAGGTAATAGGAGTAATCTACTGTAGTGGGTCACTTGTTAGAAATGGGGGTGCAATTTCCACTTATGAGGCATCTGACACTTTGCAAATTGACAACTTTAATAAAAATGTGAAATTTTGCTTTTATTTCTACAATGAGGAGTTCAAACTGAAATGTAATTGTGCATTTTTCAGACCCATTATTTTATGTATATATATATATGTTTTTTGTGTTTAAAGTTTATAAGCGTGACGCATCATGATAATTTAAGTATAACTTGGACATATGAAAAAAGGACATGAAGCGGAAATACACTTTTATTAAGAGTAGTTATGATGACTTTTGTTGAAAATCCCGATATATAGAGGCATAATCATCTAATTAGGTTGTTTTGTAAATAGCACCACTTATATCGACAAGTGAGGAGCATTACATGAACATGGGGGAACATTTACTAGAGACAAAAAGATTTTCAGTGACTTAATGTGTGGACCAAAGCTTTCAACCAAGAGTTGGAAGAGAAAAGGTGTCTACCAACAAGATAGAGAGTTTCTATAGTCAGAAGGTTGTAAACAGATTGTATTCAAGGAAGAAAAGAGCTCAGAACCTTAATGGCATAAAAAAGAAAGAAACAATATGTTTAACACTTTAATTATGCTTCTTAACTTGTTACTAACATAATATTTTATAATTCGATACTAAGATTTTATAATTTTATAGCCAGTTTAACAAGCAAATCAGGTGATATGCCACATGAGCATATATTAGAAGGCATTCAAGTTAGCATTATTTCTAAAGTATGCTTTTCTAGTATTTAGACTACTGTTATAGTTGGTATTCCTTGCTAAATGTTTTTTTTTTTTTTTTTTGCAGAAAGCATGTATGACACCCATTGGTGACTAATGAAGTAGTAACTTGGCCTGCTTAGAACTTAACTTGTAATTTCAATTTTCATTATCTTCATGTATGAACAGGTTAGAATTTTATTAGTTTTTAACTATCAAGAGAAACTTAGATCTAGAATGTATAAACATCATATTCCTTGCGTTGTATTGAGTTTTTGATTCATTATTATGTGGACTAGAATGTATGAACATCATATTTATATAAATGTATCACAATGATCAGGTTATGAGAAACATGATATGTAATAGTCTGCTAGAAATTCAATAGTGGAATTTTTATAGGTTTTAGGAATCTCGTGAAAACTTCGTAAGTTTTCAAGAATTGACCAATCGCATAAGTTTTAATATGTCAGCATAGTCAATGCTACCACACACTATGTTGTCAGAAGCACAATTTATTTATTTGAGATAGTCAAAATATGATATGGTCTATGCCATTATACTTTGTTGATTATTTAGGATTTGATGGTACAATAAACTTATTTTCTGTTTTCGGATGAAACACTTATTTGAAAATGCATTTTGTTTATTTTGAGACACTTCAAGGTTGAATTTCGATAAACAAATTGTACAGTTAGGTTAGTGTGAATATTTAAAATTTTATAATACAAACTGCAAAGCTTATTTTTCACTTCTCTGGAGTGAATAGTAACCTCAGTAGTAACACTAAATGCAGTATTTTCCAAAATCACAGTACGAAATGTCCAAATTAGGTTAGAGTAGTTTTATTTGGACACTTGGTGAATAGTA
This sequence comes from Carya cathayensis, assembly GCA_011037825.1. Lineage (NCBI taxonomy): Eukaryota > Viridiplantae > Streptophyta > Magnoliopsida > Fagales > Juglandaceae > Carya > Carya cathayensis. Next base: position 1,462,794 of record QGSO01000359.1, on the reverse strand, counting down.
TTGGATAGTTGTTCATCTTTGCATCTAGTTTTCATTACTACCTTGTTTGTTTGATTTCATGTTCAAAAGTTATTTCATGGAGTGTTGTTTTATGATCGGTCAAAAGTTGTTTGAACCATGAAAAAGTCAATCTAGGAGACAATTTGAAGAGTTTGATGTATTTTGAAATTTTTGACCAAGCTAATGGACAAATCTTGGTCCGAAAATTTTATAGAGTGTTGTCAACATGTTTATATGAGTGTTTGTTGGAGATTAGTTGCATGATTAAAGCTTTTGATAAAATATTTTCTTAGATCTAAAATATTAGAAACTGGAAAAGGAAAAATAGTTTCTATTTTAAGAAAGTTTGGATCTTTTGTGGTCTATTCTGACTCTAATAGCTACGATAAATTTATTTGATGATCCTGTTTACATGTTAGGATGTTATTTTAAAGATATTTGATGCTAGTTTCAAATATATGAAGTTTTATGGAAGAGAACTCGGTTGGGTCAAAAGATTAATGTTTTCAGCTAGATCTATGTTTTGGTTTATTTTTAATTATGTGATTTTAAGTTTAATGCATGGATATTCTTTAAGACACATGTTTAAACGATATGATATTTTTGGTTTGAAGATTTCATCATGGTATGCCTTAGATCAAGTGTTTGATCAAAGCAAGTTTTAAAAAAAAAAATATTGTTTTTGACTAAGTGTTGGATTTGAGTACTACAAGTGAGATTTTGTGATTTTTGGTGACTTTTATGTATTGATTCAAAGCATTTTAGTTCTTAGGAATATGTTATAAACATGTTATAAGAAATTTTTGGATTTTTGGAATTCTTGAAAATGTTTTGAAATAGGTCAAACCTTGAGATTCAAGGGTTTGTATTTAATTAAAAAGTTTGAATATTTTAATAAACATTTTGTGATTATGCAAAGTAGATTCTTATTGGATGTTTTAAATATGTTTTTAAGCTTAAGATAGGAGGATTTTTGTTGCAATATTTAGGTTTGATCATGAGTTTTGAAGTTGGAAGAAATTGCAACAAAAATCAAGAGAGGAAGTTTTGGCCCTATGGCGTTTTTCATAATTGTGTTTAGTTTTTTTTTTTTTTTAAGTTGATATTTGATTTTAGAACAAAATTTAAATTTTGGTGATTTTTGGAGTTAGGATGTAAAATCCTTAACTTAGGGATAAAATTATCATTTTTTCACATGTAGATGGTAAAATGGTAGTTTTACTCAAATTAGCATTTTTTTCATATTTCTACTTATAAGTGATGAAGTTTCTAACATTTAGAATTACTACTTACAGTTTCTCGTGTTTCCTATTTTACCTTGTAAAACGTGACGATCATTGTAAGTTAGCTTTTAACTTACTATCAAATTACTGTGTATGTATGTTAGTAAGGGAACTATGGTTTATATGCTTATGTTATCCTATATGTCATGCTACATCATATCTGTCTGTTACGCATGTTATATTCTTTCATGACATATGTATCTATCACATAATATATTCTGTCATGTAATATTTATCTATTATATAATATACTTGTTAAGTAATGTTATTTGTTGCACGTTATGTCATGTCATGTTATATTATTTGTTACATGTTATGCCATGTCATGAAATGTTTGTCTGTTACATGTTATGCCATGTTAATAAATGTTTGTCTATTTCATGGTATGTCATGTCATTCAGCTCATGTACATGTCACATTACCTTACTTCAGGTATCCGTCCTATAGCTTCACGTCAAGTCATATCTTGAGTACAGAGTGTCTCGAAAACAATATTTTCACATTAGTCAAGTTTCAGTTTAATTTTCAGTTTCATGCAATGTTATTTTACGTTCAATTTAAGTTCATGTAATCAATTAATTTATACTACGACGTTAAAGAATATACGATCTGCCTAGTATTGTGGTCAAGGGATATGTGTTGCCTGGTACTAGAGTGAAGGAGTATGATCTGCCGTAATACAAAAGAATACTCATGGTGAAAGTGTAGGAGCTACCTGAGTACTCCTATTTTCTTAATAAAAATGTATAATTTCAATTACACGAGCTAGCATTTACAGTTTAGCTTAGTCCACATTTAGTTTAGTTTAGTTCATGTTCAGTCTCAGTTTAGTTCAAGTTCAATTCATATTTAGTTTCACGTCCATCTTTATGTTATGTTTAGCTCACGTTAGTTTAGTTCTTCTGATGTCAGCTCAAGTCATGTTAGTATATGTATGCATTCATGCTTTTATTGCCATGTATGCATCTTTAACCTATATGTTAATTTATTTGTTAACTTGTTAAGATTTGTAATCAAATTTTATTTGGTAGTCCCAACTACCATTCCCTCTCGAACAGTAGACTATGTGTTAGAATCTGGGGAACGCATGCATGGAAGATTGGATGGGGTCGAGTAGAATGTGGAGCCGATAAAGAGTAAATAGAGCCTAAACCCCATTTTCTAGACATCATTAGTACATTAATTTTTATTTCTAGATTGTAGTTATAGAGCGCTATCTCCAATACTCTTTATGTTACAAAGTTGTTGGACAAGTACTGTAATATTTTGGATACTAGTTATCACGTGAATTATATGAAACATGTTTATATTTTAGGATATATTTCTAATGGTACACAATATTGCTAAAAGAAAAAATTATCCACTACGAATATTGCATATTGCTAGATACATGCTAAGTGCATTGCATCCGTAATTGTTATGAACGGGGGTAGGTAATCTTGTATTGTATATCCCTATACTAGAAATTTCATCAAATCCCAAACGAAATTTAGGGGCATCACATAATATGTAATAGCCCGTTAGAAATTTAATTGTGGAATTTCTATAGACTTTAGGAACTTTGTGAAAACTCATGTAAGTTTTCACGAATCGACTAATCGCAAAGGTTTTAATTTGTCAACATAGTCAGTATTATCACTCACTATGGTGCCAGAAATGCGATTTTAATTGTTTGAGGTAGTTAAAAGTATCAGAATACATTATGGTCTATGCCACTAGACTCAGTTGATTATTTAGGATTTTATGGAGCAATAACCCATTTTTATAATTTCGGATGAAACGCCTATTCGAAACTGTGAAATTAATTTTAAGTGCACTTCGGGGTTGAGTTTTGGTAAACGATTTTCACTTTAGGTTAATATGAATATTTAGGATTTTTTAGTACTAAGTTTATTATGCATTTTCTCAGAGTGAATAGTAACCTTGATTAGCGTACTAAATGCAGTGTTTTCAAAATCACAGTGTGAAATGTTCAAATTAGGTTAGAGAAGTTTTATTTGGACACTTGGCAAGATCTTAGCCACACATAGTGAATAGTATTAGACACTTGACACAAAGAGAAACCATTAGATGGATTTGTAAAGGAAATCAAGGTGTGAGATCATGCCACCTAAGCAAAACTTTTTTTCATTTGATCAACCAAATTGAGCCAGATCAAAGAGGGTTTCAACCCTAGTAAAACCCTAAATGGTTGGAATTCAATTGAAAACCTCAAAAGTTGGTTGAAACCAAAACCCTAAACGGTTTCCCCAAATCCTAAAGGTTGCCTTCAAACCCTTTTTGATCCAATTTCTAGCATTGTGTTTAATCACTTGATTAAATCACTTTCACATGCTATTAATTTCTCAAATTCTTGTTATGACATCATTATTCAACCTTTTAAACCTTGAAAATTTGATTGGGTCAAGAAAAATTGGATTTCGGCTTGATAGCATCTCAAATCCTATCCAAACCCCCTTTAAACCCCAAATTGAAACCTACTTGGTTAAGGCCCACGAATTTTGCCACCTTGGCAAAGCTTCTTGAATAAGTTTCCTCCCCCACATGATAGACCATCCACTACCCTTGGCTGCAACCAATAGTGCCTTGATGAGATGGAGAAACATGCCTCATCAACCTCCATACTTCACAGCTTCTACAGGCAGTCATTTCCTCTTACTATTCTCCACTTTATGTCACATAGTCACCTCTAATCAAGGGTCATTCAAGCCCGTATCTTCTCCCTCCAGAAGTCTAGAGAGAGACCCAAAAGAGCTCTCTCGGGTAGATTTCTGGATTTTTTTTATGTGGAGATTTTTGACCCTTTGTAAGTATTGTCACACAATGACTCCTGCATAAAAGTTTTTCCTCTTTGATTATAGTTTTCGTAGATATATTATTTGTATCATTTCATGGTAATTTGGTTGGTCAAAAGTATTTTTAACCATGGAAAGGTCATTCTGGGCGTGAAACTGGAGAGTATGTTATGTTTTGGAATTTTTGACCAAGCTAATAGACATATCTTGGTCCGAAACTTTTATGGAGTGTTTTTAGCATGTGTTTAAGAGTGTTCATGGAGGTTTTGTTGTATGACTAAAGCTTTTTATGATGGATTTTCTTAGATCTAGAAACTTGAAAACTGGAAGTGGAAAAACAGTTTTTATTTGGAGAAAGTTTGAATATTTCATGGTTTGATCTTACTCTAAAGGCTTTAATTTTTTTATATGATGACCCTAAGTATCTTATTTTCATGTAAGGATGTTATTTTGAAGATATTTATTATTAGTTTCAAAGATAAGATTTTTCTATGCAAGAGGATTTCGGTTAGGCCTAAGATTTGATGTTTTTGGATTAGATCCATGTTTTATTGATTTTTAGCCATGTGATTTTAAGTTTGATGGTTGGATATTATTTAGGAAACATTTTTAAACCATGTGATGCTTGAGTTTGATGATCCCACCTTCTTAAGCCATTGATCAAGAGATTTATTAAAACTAGTTAAGAAAAAAAAAGTTTCTGTTTTTGGACTAAGTGTAAAACCAAAAACTCCAAGTGTTATTTTGTGATTTTGGTGACTTTAGTTTGATGATTTAAAGCGTGGTTCAGGATGATGTTATGAATATGTTAGAAGTAAGATTTGATTTTTTTGGAATTCTTGGAGATGTTTTAGGGTCAAAGCTTGTGATTCAAGTGTTTGAATCTTTTTACAAAAAAAGTTTGGTGTTGATTATTAACTTTTTCTAAATGGATGTTTTAAGTATAATTTTAAATTTAGGATAAGAAGATCTTTGCTACAAAATTTTGGTTTAAACATGAGTTTTGAAGTTGAAAAAAATTGCAACAAAAATCAAGAGAAATGACCTATGGATGTTTCGGCCATAGTGTGTTTTCCATAGTTATGATTTGTTTTAAATTTTTCTGAATTGATATTTGAGATTAGGACAAAATTTACATGAGGAATGTAAATTTTAGAAATTTTTGGAGTTAGGATGTGAAATCCTTAGGTTCTAGGTAAAATTGTCATTTTTTCACATGTAGAGATTTTAATTTTACTCTAAGTTGTCTTTTTTACACATTTCTAATTGTTACTAATTAAATTTTTAACTTTTAGAATATCCTCTTATAGTTCCTCGTGTTTCACACTTTTTTTCATTGAATGCAACAAATGAGATAAGTTAGCTTCTAACTTACTATCAGTTTACTGTGTATGTATGATGAGTAAGGGACTTACAATTTATGTATGTATGTTATCATATATGCTATGCCATGCAACGTCATTACATGTTTATCTGTTATGCATGATTTATTCTGTCACTAATATTTATCTGTTACACAATCTATTCTGTCACGTATTGCTATATGTTATAAGTATGCCATGTTAAGTATGCCACATGTTACATGTATGTCATATCATGTAATATTCACCATTGCAAGTATGTCATGTTAAGTAAAAAAGTCAGATCAAGTTTATGTTAAGTTAAGTTTCAAATCACGTTCATGTTAAGTTATTCATGTCAATTACGATCCTAAGTGCTAGGATGAGGTAATATCCTAGTGGAACTCCTTTGTTCATGCTGGAGTGTCTAAATAGGTGTGAAATTTCCTTAGTTGACGAAATACAATCAACAGGTTGTGAATGAGGCCTAACTAGCTTGTCACCGGAGCGTGCCAGGCACTAACGCCGATGGAGCCATATTTTACTTCACGTGTGTTCATAGCAAGTGTAGCATAAACAATTCATGAGACTGCAACAACTGTGGAGTATGAAGTATGGGGTCATAAAAACTGTAGAGCATACACTACGTGAGACACAGTATATGTGACACGTAGAATACGTGGGACCATAACAACTGTGGAGTACGTATTAATGCATTCACAGCTAGTGTAGATACCTATGTTGTGATGTGGTAATCGACAGGGACACATGGCTCAAGGGGACCCGTGTAGAACCACCATATGGTCACGTTATTAATTAAGTCTATTGAACAAGATTCCAAGTTCATGTCAAGAAGTTAAGAATAAGCAATCATGGTTAACCCCATGAGATAAGAATACACCATCATGGTAATCCCATGAGATAAGAACAAGCAATTATGGTAACCTCATGACATAAGAATACACCATCATGGTAACCCCATGAGATAATAATAAGTTTTAGATAAAGTTCATGTTATGTTATATTATGTTCATGTTCACGTTATGTTTCAAGTTCACGTTCATGTTTTGTTATATTCACGTACATATTATGTTCAAGTTCACGTTCTGTGACGCCCCCAAATCCCCACATACGGACACGGGGAAATCGAGACGTCCGGATGGTGACAACCCGGGTCACCATCCTATCGACGAGTCCCAAGTGTGTGCAAGCGACACATGTGCACGAAGAAATACGCAGCGGATAGCAAAGACTTATACTATTTTTCTTAAATAAGATACAAGCTGTTCAAAACATACATAATAAAATATTACAAACACAAGTATTATTTCAAAGCCAACTCCAAAGCTTAAACTCCAACTCAAAACTCCGGCGAAACCGCATCCTCGGGCTCAGCCTCCTCCTCCTCCTCGATCCCTGTACCAAAATCTACGGTACCAAAAAAATGGTGCCGTAGGTAAGTTATAGACCAAACACCACTAGATGAAAATATATTAAATTCAAACAATATGCATGAATAAATGCCAATACACAAATTTCATAAACCATATTTTTCCACTCACGCCAAAAACCCATTTGGCCCAAAAACATATCCTTTAAAACAAAATCTCGCCATTATCCCCGATAACGGCCCAAAACATATCGTTTAAAACCAAGCCTCGCCATTATCCCCGATAATGGCCCAAACCACCATTTTCCCCGAAAATGGATCACAAAACCATACCTCACCATTATCCCAGATAATGGCCCAAATCAATAAACCACCATTTTCCCAGAAAATGGATCACAAGTCCTCAACACATTCTCGCCATTTTTCCAGAAAATGGCCCGTATCCGAAAACCATAAAAACCATTCTGATTATACATACACCATGATCTCCCCTAGGGATCATCCGCACACTCTGGCTTCATAACAAGCGATGCCCGGTTCCGCGCCCTGCGCGTACGTAGCCAAGCATCCTCTAAACGAGCGATGCCCAGTTCTGCGCCCCGCGCGTTCGTAGCCAAGCACCCTCGAGACAAGCGATGTCCAGTTCCACGCCCCGCGTGTTCGTAGCCAAACATCCTCTAGCCCTCGCCAGCGAAGGGCCACGGAGTCGGTGCATAGAGCGATGCCCAGTTCCACGCCCAGCGTGTTCGTAGCCAAGCATCCCCTAGCCTCCGCTCCCATTGTCACTCGGTTCCACGCCCCGCGTGTTCGTAGCCGAGCCTCGACTCAGGGGACGTCACTTAGTATTATCCACTCCCGAGTGACCAGAGGAGCTCCACCGAGATAATAACCCATCCCGGCTTGGGCTCGTGATACGCACGCACCCGAAAATCCATTTACGCCAATAAAACGGGATTTTTCCCAATTAAAATAAAATGCACATGTACACACCACGTAAATGCAAACTCAATGCTCAAAAAATACAACCAACCATAAAACAACAATTCAAGCAACTCCGTCCTCCATCCATCCGACCCCCGAACTCCTCGGACTCAGTCCGGAATCAGCAAACCAACCAAATAAATTATTGTAAGAGCAAAATATATTTAAATCTAAAAGTAGAGTTTGGAAAATACTTACAGCGCTATATATGATTTTTAGAAGGTTCGGCGCGCAGCAAACGATGGGCGGAAAGCAACGTAACAGTGCAAATGCACTGTAGCCGTGGGTCGCAAAATACCCACTTTTGAACGGGGACAAACCAAGACACCAAATTGATAGGGAATGGTCTAGGGATGTTTATGAAGCTAGTGGAAGTGAGTTTTGGCCGTGGGTGGCGGCGCACGGTGGTGGATCGGCCACTTGAAGTCCATTTCGGCCTTGGAGAGTGAGGGAGAGTGAGAGCTCTACAAAGCTCCGTTGGTCATGAAATTTCTTGGAGAGGTTCATGAGAATGAGAGGAACAAGATGGTGGTGATGAAACACCACGGCTGGCCGTGTACGGCGGAGCACGGTGGTGCAACCGAATGTGTAGTTTGAGAGACCCATATGAGAAAGAGTGAGAGTTAGGGAAAAAGAAAGACATGGGGAGGAAGTTCTTGATGTGGTGAATCCATTGGTGGTGTTTGGTGGCTGATTTGGCCGTGTATGGTGGTCCAAAAGTGAGAAAAAGGCTTGAAGACCCATTTGTTTGGAGGAGAAATGAGAGAGATCGGGTGGCCGGCGTTGCACACCTCCGGTGCAGTAGAGCTCGCCGGTGAGGGAGGAACATGCCAGAGGTGGAGGTGGGTCATGGCGGTTGGAGGTGGCTCCGGTTGGGGGGGCTAAGGGACGGAGGGAGGGAGAGGAAGAGAGGTCGCACGCACGGGAAGGAAGAAGGAAGAAGAAGAAAAAAGAAAAAGAAGAAAAAGAAAAAAGGAAAGAAAAAGAAAAGAAAAAGGAAAAGGGAAAAAGAAAAAGAGAAGAGAAAAGAAATGAGGTCCAATCCTCACTTCCGGGATCCAGAAACTGATCCGCCGAAAACGATATTAAAAACATAAAACGACTAAAATAAATTAAACACTACATCAAATAAATAAATAAACACCAAGAAAATATTTTAAACACAACGTCAAGCTAAAATATAATAAATAACTAGTAAAAACCAACTATTAAATTTTAAATCCAAAAACGAGCTAAAATAAATTAAACAGCAATTTTTAAACTCAACAGCAAATAAAATCTAATTAAAATCCGATAATTTAAAATAAAAGCACTATAATATTAATTAAATTAAAACCACTCATTCAGTGAAAATACACGTAAAAGCGGGTCATCACACGTTCATGTTATGTTATGTTCATATTTACATTATGTCTCAAGTTTACGTTTATGTCATGTTATACTCAGATTTATGTTTAAATTCAAGTTCATGTTTATGTTATGTATGTTCACGTTCATGCTATGATTCAAGTCCATGTTATGTTTCAAGTTCACATTCATGTTATGTTGCTAGCCCATGTTATATTATAAGTTCAAGTTCATGTCATGTCAAGTCAAGTTCAGTTTATGTTTCAGTTCAGGTTATGTCAGTTATGCCATGCTATATGTCCAGTTATGCTATGCTTACTTACGACTTTAATTATGCATTCATGCTTTTACTGCCATGTATGCATCATTAAACTGTGTGAGAGTTTCTTGTTAACTTACTGAGATTTGTAATCAAATCTCACCATTGTAGTCTCAACTATCATCCCTTCCAAATGGTAGGCATTATGTCTGGATCAGAGTAGGGAGCGGACATTGATAGATTGAAGGAGGTTGACTAGACGCCGCAGACATGACGCGTAGCTTACAGCTTCCATAGTTAGTTTTTTGACAGTATTATGGCCTCGTTAGTCGAGTTACACTAGTTACTCAATGAATTTCCTCAATAGTGTATTTTGGTAATGTAAATATGGAGTCTAGCCTCCCATGTTTTTGAGATTACAGTCTTCTGAGACTCGTACTGAAATCATAGATGTTTATTTTTGTTAAGTATGCTTGGATTACGATTTAACTATTTGGAATATTATAAGTTTGGTACATAGTATTGCTAAAAAAAAAAAAAAATTATCTGCTGCGAATATTGTATAACGTTAAATGTATGTTAGGAATATTGCATCTTATATGTCATGAACGGGAGCAGATAACCTTGTGTTGCATGTCCCAAAGCTTCGAATGTCCATCTGATCCCAAACGAAATCTGGGGGCGTCACATAATATCTCTTTGCTGAAATGATTCAATTTATTTGCTTGATGTCATTGACATAGGCAATTAGTTGTTATAATAAAAGTAGATAATGATAAGCATTCCATTACAAAGTTAAAAGTTGACTGCTACAAAATCTTCGACAATTACAAGCGATCCATTATACGACCCAAGAACAGTAGCATTGCTAGTTATCCACTTTACAAGTAAAATATTTAAGTATAATTGCCTATTACAAAATCATGGGCAATTACAACAATAATTATAGAAGAAACAATTTCAATTTACACTGTCCAAAACAAGCTACATTGCTTGGTTGTCTTCTTTACAACTAACTAACATATGGATTTTTCTTTTGACTAAAATATCATGAAGGAAGGCTCTTATGAATGAGGTCCCCATTTTATCCAAAGTGGTTGAAAATGATGAAGGAGATTATAATGGACAAGTTCCAATACATGCACAAATCTAGTTGTGCACATGTCATCCTTTTGCCTTCAGATCTCATCATACCCATTCCAAATCTCATTTGTCATCCTTATGAGTTCATCCTTCTTCTGAACTTATAGCTCTCTTTTCAACATTGTAAGCTCCATTTTTTAAACCTGAAGTTATCAATTCAAGATTTCATCCTCCATTTTCTGACCTGAAACTTTCTCTCCAAGGTTTCTTTCCTTCTACTTGTGGGCTCAACTTCTTCATCGTTAGTATCATTTATCCAATTGAAATAATTGCATTTCAGAAGCTTCTGAAAGCACCAATTTAGTTAATAATAAGAATATATTACCCTATAAATATCAAATTACAATTCTCTATAACATTTTGTAATTACCATGTTAATTATATTTTGGACAAGCATAGAATTGTTACCCTGAAATGTTTTTGTTTGTAGCTTTTGTAGTAGTGCTCTCAAACCCACACTAACATAAGGATGGATCCATCCAAAATCCATTAATTATAGCAGATGATTTTAAAGATGTTTTATTTAACTAATCAACATCCAAACTAACTAAACCAGTTACTATCTAATAACACATATTGACGTGGGTATAGAATAAGTTCTAAACAAATATATAATACATCGCTAGACCAACTAATGTATTAATTTTCAACCGCAAGTATGCATGTATGTATGTTCAAAGAAAGTGACACATATTGAGGGTTTTAGCAAGTTAGTTTCAATGTTGTGGACTTGAAATACTTTGTTTCGAGGTTGAACATCTAGAATCCTCATTCTCCCACAAAAAGCCCACTTATGAACCTAAGAAAAGAAAGTAATCTATGAACTATTTTGGGTCTAGTCTCAACAATGTTCTAAAAATTAGAATCAAGTAAGGATAATTCAATAAATCAGGCGATTCAGCAAATTGAATCAGGATTTTCATGAAAATTTTGAATCAATTACTTTAATATTGATAAAAGGTATTAAAATTCACAAATAATTCAATTCAAACATTTTATATCATATACAAAATAGTATAAAATATAAATTCATTGTTTAGTTTAAATAAACATGTAATTTATGTATTTAACTCAATTGTCCACATTATTTTGCCTCATATTCAAAGAAAACATTGACAATTAAGTTATAAGCACATGGCATATGTAGTATTTTATGCACAATCACAAACTTAATATAAAATACTCGTCCATCTCCTAATTATTTTGTTCAACTAAAAAAAAAACAAAGAACTATATTTTTATCTTTCAATTGTTTTGCAATTCTTACTGAATACGATAATGGAAAAGTTAATAAATGTTTAGTTATATCATATTTTGTACAAGAAATAAAAAAAACTCGGTTGTTAGATAACATTAAAATAAATATAGTTTGAATTGATTGGTATTGATTTAAAATTGTATAGAATTTGCCTAAATCAATTAATTGAAACGATTCGATGAAAGATTCAAAAAGTTCACTAAAATCGGTTCAGTTTCTTAACAATATATTTTGAATCAGCTTGAATGAAATTATTTTTTCGAGCCTTGATTCAAATGCTATAATTTCTCTACTTATTTTATATGAATCCAAGCAAAGCTAAACTGTAAACCATTGAAATCGTGAAACAGGAGACCGCTATGGATCTTATGGAACAAAATCGTGAAATAGGACTACTTCTCAAGCTATGTCTATTTGTTATGTTCATGATTGACCATATTAACTTTCCAAACTACTTCTCAAATATTGCAAATAACCCTTGCTAGGTTATCACAAACCCTGCAAATTTCTGATTGACCATGGTTGGGTATTTCTATGTACATATGTTGATGGTTTGCCTATTTTTCAACCTTATTATGTTATTTTGATTATTGTGGATAAACTTATTAAATTTACTCACTTCTTGCAATTATCTCACCCTATACTGTTTTTTAGGACTACAAACGAACCGAGTTAAGTTGAATTCAAACAAGGGTTTTCGAGCTTGAGAAAAATTAAAAACTTATGATCAAACTTGGCTCGCCTAACATATATTAAGGTCGAACTTGAATCAAACTTAAATAAAAAAGAAATAAACGAGTTGATCAAGAATTTTCAGCTTACAAGAATTACCTTTTGTACATGAGAATGGAAGTTTGAAGAAAAGTTACTCTAAGATCATATAACATTTGTACATAGAAAGATATTTAAATGAAATTTCTAGAATATTAAGAATTACTCACATTATCATTTTCTCACGACACACCAAAATTATTTTGGGTATGCTCAACTACTTAAATCCACTAATGTTAACTAAGAGTAAGCAACTTATTAAAAAATAAATAAATCCTAATAATAAACACCTAGTCTAAAATTGCAAGAAGCGCAATAGATTGAATAATAACTTGTGGAATAATAAATAAGAATAATAAATAAAAATAATAAACAACCTAATTATAAGAGCTCAGAACAACGAACATGAAAGCAATATCAACATGTCAAACTATTTTTTTGAACACTAAATGACTAAGTACAAAAATGAAACTCAACAATAAATTACTTCATGTTCTCCATATTACTCCATCATGTATAATTAGACTTTTACAACAACAGTGGTTTGCAACATTCTCTATACTTTTGCAACTTATGCAAGCCAACTATTCAAATAATGAAACCATCTTATATGTCCAAGCTTTGAAAAAAAAAAAAATAGAGCTTATCAACTAACATTCCAAATTTCCAACAACCTTATCCAATTGGAGACCTCCAATGAGTTAACATGTTCTGTTCACAAAAAATAGTTATAGAGTTACTTAAACAATATACATCGTTTCGTAGCTAATAATAGATCAATTCACAAAAATATTAAAAAAAATCAGCTGGTAGCTATGATGCAAAACAAATCACATTATTAGTAGCAATAGTTGAACCAAATACAAAGATATAACAAAGTAACAATTTAATATTAAATATTTACGATTATACCAAAAACTAACAACCCACAAACAATTCACGTCAGGGCAGCAAAATCTCCTAATAAGTTGGTTCTTCTCTCTACAAAATGAAAGGAAAAAAATTAGTTAGGACAAGTTCTCAATCCTTACCAATTAAAACATAGGGGGCTATGGAATTATCAAGTTCAAGATGGCAATGAAAAATCACTTAATAAAATTATACTTACAGTTGATGGGTTTTTCAAACCATGAAGTACCTGAACCTAATTAGCTTCACATAACAACGTTTCTACTGTTTCAATAGACATTGATGCACGGTAAGGATCAATCATTTTACCGCCAATACTAAATGTAGATTCTGAAGCCACTGTAGTAATTGAAATTGAAAAAATATCACGTACCATCTTAGATAAAATGTGGTACTTTAGATCATTGACCTTCCACCACTCTAAGCATTCAAATTTGAATCTGAATCGTCATTACAAATATATACACCTTATTCTAAGTAAACATCCAAATGATGGCATCAACACTTCTAACAAATGATCTAAATATAGACCTACCACTCATCACATTCTTCCCCATAGCATTGACAAAACTACCATAAGAAGAACCCATTTCTCAAGCATTTTCATGTCCACTTGACTCCACATAAGCTAAATTATGATCTTTCACATATTCATTATACAACTCATATAAAATTCTCAAGATGGTTTCTATGTTTCTAGTGACTTTAGGTTCGGAATAAATTACTTGAAATAAAACCAAACAAGCATTATTTTGAACCTTGGATCCAAAACTGCAGCTACTGCCATAAGTAAGTTACATTCCCCCCAATATTTCTCAGACTCCATAGTCATCTTCTCAATCATTGCTCGTATATAATCACTTTGGTCAGGTGTTTCTTGATCAGCACATCTTTTATTCCGCATACCTTAGGAAAAAATAAGTTGGTGGTTAGATACTCAGTGTGATGACCCGCTTTTACGTGTATTTTCACTGAAGGAGTGGTTTTAATTTAATTAATATTATAGTGCTTTTATTTTAAATTATCAGATTTTAATTAGATTTTATTTGCTGTTGAGTTTAAAATTTGCTGTTTAATTTATTTTAGCTCGTTTTTTGTTTTAAAAATTTAATAGTTGGTTTTTGCTACTTATTTATTTTATTTTAGCTTAACGATGTGTTTAAAATATTTTCTTAGTTTTTATTTATTTATTTGATGTGGTGTTTAATTTATTTTTAGTCGTTTTATGTTTTTATATCGTTTTCGGCGGATCAGTTTCTGGATCCCGGAAGTGAAGTTTAGACTTCATTTCTTTTCCCTTCTTTTCTTTTTCTCTTTTTCTTTTTCCTTCTTTTCCTTTTCTTTTCTTCTTTTCCTTCTTTCTTTCCTTTCTTTCCCGTTTCCTCCCGTGCCCGTGCGTCGTCCAGCTCTCTCCCCCCTGCACTTTTTCATTCCGCGCAGCCACCTTTGGCCGGCCATATCTCCGCCGTTCGGTGGAGGTGTCATACACCACCCTTGCCATTCTCTTGCTCTCACGGCAGACTACAACCCCTCCAATTTTCAGAGCCATCGCACCCACCATTAGCCGCCACGAGCCCCTCGAAGTCGCTGCACCAACCCAGTTTTTCCTCAGTTTTTCCTTTCCGTGCAGCCTTCTTCGACCACCCACCCAGAAAACTTCCCCTCCCTCCGGAAAAGCACATCTAAGCCGCACGGTTTGTCACCGTTTCCGGCGCCGTCGCACCACCTCCGGCCACCATCTTTTCACCACTTCTTCCCCTACCTCTTGCCGACCTAACCCACCCATTTCCAGCCTAGATCGGTCACCGGAGCAGCTCCCACGAGCTCAACTCCGATTTGCTCGTTTTTCGCTTCTACCGGCGTTTTCGCCGCCACCCACGGCCAAAACTCACTTCCACTAGCTTCATAAACATCCTTAGACCATTCCCTATCAATTTGGTGTCTTGGTTTGTCCCCGTTCAAAAGTGGGTATTTTGCGACCCACGGCTACAGTGCATTTGCACTGTTACGTTGCTTTCCACCCATCATTTGCCGCGCGCCGAACCTTCTAAAAAGCATATATAGCATTGTAAGTATTTTCCAAACTCTACTTTTAGATTTAAATATATTTTGCTCTTACAATAATTTATTTGGTTGGTTTGCTGATTCCGGACTGAGTCCGAGGAGTTCGGGGGTCGGATGGATGGAGGACGGAGTTGCTTGAATTGTTGTTTTATGGTTGGTTGTATTTGTCGAGCATTGAGATTGCATTTACATGGTGCATGCACGTGTATTTTATTTTAAATGAGAAAATCCTGTTTTATTGGCGTAAATGGGTTTTAGGGTGCGTGCGTATCACGAGCCCAAGCCGGGATGGGTTATTATCT